>VYZW01049490.1:0-90364 GCA_013401315.1 Balaeniceps rex
GTCTTTTCCAACCAAATGATTCTGTGATTCTGTGATTGTCAGCACAGAATTTTGGCAATTTTGGTGATTTTGATCAAGGCCAACTAGCATGGGCGTAGCCACGTGGAGTCGAGTCGTGCCAGCTGGCCAAGGACAAAGGCTGGTTTTTGGTCTGCTTTGTTTAATGATGTAGACAGAGCCTCTGACTCCATAATCCTACCTCTGGACATTTCTGCTACAGTCCTTGCTGAGACTGCTGGGCAGCCTCCGTCATCCACATGAAGCATCTTTTTCCATAGCACTTGGGGTGGTTTTTTTTTTTTTTACAGTAGGAGCATCTCCTCTTCTCCCTCCTGGTGGCATCCTGGGGCTGTCTCCAAAGGTTGTTTGACCACATTTATGGAGCCGATGGCTTTGGCTCCTTAAAAACATCTTTTGGCACAGGGACAGCAGTGACTTTGTGTGCTACTGCGACATACGTAGTAAATAAGCGGGAGGGTAATTATACCAACAGGAATTCTGGGAACCCTGCCAGCGTGGAGGGGACAGCCAATCCTTTGTGCGTTTAAAGAAAATCACCCCGAATCCCCCTCCCAACCCCAAATTAGTTCTATCTCTTGAAGCCATGATGGGACTTAGAACTAAAAATACATACATGCACACAAATACACACACTCGTATACAAAAATAGCAAGCATTCAAAAAATAAAAATGCCAAAGTTAGGCTCCTGTATCCAAAATTAAGCTCCTAAATAAATAAATTAGCCTGATTTTCAAAAGCACGGAGCAGTGAATGGCTTTCACTGACATAAGAGGAAGCATCGTGTTGCTGAAGATTGAAGATCAGGCCTGAATATGGATTTGAAAGTCTAATTATAGAATCCTGTTTGCTACCAGCTTGACCGAGAACAACAGATTTCAGGTGAAATGACATTGATTTTCCCCCCCCCCCCCCTCAGAGTGTGTCTACACTTAAGCAGTGTTAGTAAGGTAGGAAAAAGCCTTCAAACAAGTGAATAAAATACCACAAAGATGAAACAGATGTACTGGAATAAAACTGCTTACACCGCTGCTGTATATTTGTGTTCGGAAAAAGGGTTAATCATGATCAATGTTACAGCTGAGTGAAATTTTATATTGATTAATTAGACAGGCATTTATTAGTTGTTGAAAGCCTACCAAGTAGAAATACTGCTTTTCCCAGTTACTGTCTCACTTTCTCTGCTAAAAACTCAATTGACTGGCATCAAGGAGGAATGGGTTTTCACTGCCCCCTTTCCTCTCTTTGTCAGATTTGAGTCTGAAGGATGCTAAAGAGAGAGCACCGTATTTTTGCATGGACTGAACAGAGAGTGCAAAGGGACTCTCATTTCTGAGTTCATTTCCTTGGAGCTGTTTTGCTCATGCGCTGTTCATTTGGGAGGCTGTGACCTTTTGCTGGCCCAAATTATGCCAACAGATTCCCAAGGTCACAGTCCCATGGGCAGTTGGATAGGGACGGATTCGTCCTTCTTGGTCTTCCAGTACAGATCAGATTGGGCAGGTCTGGGCTTTATGGTTTGTGCACCCTGGGTGGAGGACCATCAGCAGGCAGAGTGGTACTCCACTCGTGGGTTTGTGTTGTGGTGTTTAGAGGCTGGTGGCAGCACTAAAAGATCTGGCTTCTGCTGCCAGAAGACTTTGGGAGAGCCCTTTAGGTGCTCCATGACTCAGTTTCCCCATCTGTGGAAGGGGCACAATACAGTTGACCTTTGCAAAAGGCTGTGGGCTCAACAGCCAAGAGAATTTGGTGTTGCTGTCATTGCCCTTGTTCTGGTCTTTGATGGAGACAGAACCAGGGCATTACATTTATCCAATGCATTTTTATGTCCTCCTGCGGCCAGTGGGAAACATTCACGCTTAAACTGTGTGGATGGTGGTGAATCCCTAGAGATAAGGAGAAATCATTGCAGGACGTGGTGTCCCTTCTGTTAGTTTCTTCATCTTTTTGAGTGACTCAATGCCATTGTCATAGTTTGGTTCTGCCAACCTGGAGTGCTCAAAAAAGACAGTCTTAAAAATAACCAAAAACTGGAGACAGCTGGTGGGGACAGCAATGTGGAAGAGTAGAGGTCTAGCAAATGTGAGCTGTGAGAAGGGACTGAAAGAAATGTTTTTTTTTTTACTCTGGAGAAAAGAAGACTGAGGGTTTACATGGTAGCTAGGCGCAAACAGGTAAAAGACTGCTGCGGGGTGAAAACGAATAAATTCTTCTCCTTGTCTGTGGCTGGGATGATGAGAAATTAGTGGCTTAAAATTCAGAAGAGGAGTTTAGTTTTCATGCAGTAGCAGGAATGGGAGCTCCTAGGAAGGGGAGGCCGTGCAAGACTACAGGACAGATTCGGCGAATATCTCTGGAAAGAGTTTGGCAGAGGTGATGCTGTCTTTCCCCACGGGCAGCACCTTATGGGCACCACCAGCTTGGTTTTGGGTGGCCCTGTGTTGCTGATATTATAAAAAACCAGTCGCATGCTCCTTTTCTCTGCTTTCTCCTTGAGCCATGACAACTCACTCTCCCCAACTTTGCCTTCCCTCCTAAACTACGTTTATTTAATTTCTTGCACACGTGAAGGCAGGATCCCTGCGTCATCCTGCAGCTTCTGGGGTCTTCCAGGGAAATGCTGATTACAGGCGTTTGGCCTTGGGCATGTTGGGGAGTGGGAGGAGGTGTCCATGGGAGAGCAGGTGGCCCACGGGCATTTCCACCCCACTCGGGCTCTGCTGGGGATGTCACACCAGTGTCACCAGTGTCGTATGTGCCTGGCGTAGCATTTTCTCGAGTGTCGAGCCCCATCTGGTGGCTTTCCTGCGTCATTTTTTGTGTCCTTGTGTCTTCTTTCGGGATTTTTCGGCTTCTGTGCCTGCGAACTGCGAAGGGGAAGGGAGGACAGGGTGCTTGAGAAAGGGCAGGGCTACCTTCGCTTCTCTCCCATCTCCCTGTCCCTGGGTGTAACTTGGAGATACAGAGGCTGTCGAGGCTTACGTCCTTTCCTCCTGCTCTTCCTTGCTGTGCAATCTCGCCTCGAGTGGCAAGGAATGATCTAATCATTTTGGCGAAACCCCAGTTTGTGCTGTGAGCCCCTCCCAGAGCCTTCAGAAGGCACTTCATCCCACCGTCATGCTGGCATCTGCGGTGGGACAGATGAACGGTGCCAGGAGGGGACATTTCTATCCATTGACTAGCTCAGATGACCGATTTCAGGGGTGGCGTTAGGTGAAATGATTCCCATCCCAAATTTCAGAGCAGAAGGTTGCAGCCACCGCTCAGGATAAGAAGGAAAAAGACCCAATATTAAATCGTTAATGTCAGCAAGCATTAGAAAGGACCCCATTAGGAGATGCTTCCTTTCTTAAATGGCATGAGTCCTGTGACATCTGGGCACCTTGTGCTACCCTGACTGGATCACCTCTGTTTACAAAGGTTGGCCAAAGGTCAGCTATTGAGACCTGTTCATGCATGAGACACCTCCTTCCAGCCCAACGTTGCCCAAAGTCTCAATAGCTGACCAGTGGCAAGCTGCAGCCTTTTGCACTTGTGGATCACACATGTGCTGAAGGTGAAGGTGGTGTCTCGTTGCTCCACCTGTGATGAAATAGGGTGAAATCTCTGGGGTCCGTGAGGGAAGCTCCTTACTACAGTGCTGAAGGGGCTTAGGTGATCTGTCAAGCCACCGCCAAGTGTCATGACCAGCATTTGTCAAGTAGCTTCTCCTCTTCTCATGACGAAAACAAAGTGAGGGAGTTGTTTTCTTGTGCAAATGTTTCATGAGCATTTCCTACCCCCTCCCCCGCTTCACATTTGGGTGGTGCAAGTCAAAGGTTTCCCACTCTTGCAATGCAAAAGTAGTCCTCAGATCTTGCAGGAGATGGTTTTAGAGCTGTGTAGACACCTGTGTCTATGCCAGATTCTCTTTCCCCCAGACAACCTCCCTCTCCCCAAACAACTGGCCCACAGCCCCATCCTCCTCAGGTTTTGATGCATGCCAAAGTCTCACACTCAGCTTTTCCTCCTGTTTCCTGCAGGTATATCCGAACTATGTACCTAGGGATCCAGAGCCAGAGGCGGAAGGAACACCAGCGGCGTTTCTACTGGGCTATGATGTACGAATATGCAGACGTAAATATGTTGCGCCTCCTGGAAACTTTCCTTGAGAGCGCCCCTCAACTGGTGCTACAGCTCTGCATAATGATCCAAAAGAACCGTGCAGAAACATTACCATGTAAGTGGCCCCCTCGTCCCCCCCTCCCCATCCTCCCGGCCTCCCCCCTCTGATCCCATGCTCCGCTGCCGATGGATGTTTTGCTAACCGTCCGCCCTACGCAACCTGGCGCGTAAGGGGCTGCCACTTGGGACAAATCTCATTCCAGCTCCGTGCTGCGTTCGCTGGGTAAAATTCCTGCTCGTTCTGCTGAGAAAAAAAACAGTATCAGTCAAAAGATGAGATTCAGCTCTTCCGCACCCAGTCCAGTCTAAAGAAATGATGGTGTTGTCAGGCGGGGGCAGGCAGTCTCTGCTGCTATGGCCAGTGTCACCGTTCGCTTGCTGCCAGGCACTGGGCAGATGCAATCATTCCCTGCCTCAGTTTCCCTCCTTACATAAGTAGGATGATAAAACTGGCCAGATTTGAGTTTGTGTTGCGAGGACAAACGGTTCAATGCCTGTGCAATGCTCTGATGGTGTGAAGTGTAGTATAAGGGGTTTTTTTAATAGCTAAACACTGTAGGACCTTTTCTGAAGAGTGCCCAGGAATTAAGGTACCATGGTACCATGGTTCTCAACAAGTTGAAGAAAAGAACGGGGGGAAGGCAGTGGAGGGGCTTGTGTAGGGACACAGATGTTGTAGCGCAGGTATCATTGCAAAGGTAGACAGATGAGCAGAGGCTTGGAAGCAACCACAGAGAAGAGTTTGCCAATTCTGATGTCCTTTGCTGCAGTGATGTCCTGGAGCATGGGGCATCCACCCCAGTCAAGAGGCATATGCCCCTGTCCCAGCCCTGGGGTGAGCAGCTCTACCAGCCCATGCCCATGGGAATGCTGGCTGGCTAAGAGTCACCAGCTCAAGGGAGAATTGTCTTTGCCAAGGACCAACAGTGGTATCAGCTGATGAGCTGCGGGGTTATACAGCCCCTGCTCGATCCACACCCCAGGGATGACGCTCAGACTGTGCTTCCCCGAGACAGCCTGCTTGTGGCATGCCATTTCTGGCAGACCTGAGGAGTTTCTTGGAGCTGGGACTGGAACTTGGCAGTTCTTCAGGGTTAAATTTCGCTGGTTGGACCAAGGTCACCACTATCTAGAGCATCAGTAAGGCAGACTGCTCGCCCCTTCCTCCGTACTTGAAGCATGTCCATCACAGTTGTTTATACAGGCCCCCCTTCTCCTATTTATGCAGTCTTTTTCTGAAAACTCTCATCACGAGGTCTCCAGGCCTCAAAAGTACTGCCATGGTGGACATGCCTTTCTACAACTCCTGCTAGAACTGCTCACATTCGCCAGCACCCTTTTCCTGCTGCTTCCAACATTATTAACCCTACTAAAAATGTATGAATCATAACCTAAAAGGCTAGCCAGGGCGTTACGCAGATTGTTGGACTTGCTACAGAACGCACCGGGTGAAGTTTGCTGGCCTCCCTTGTGCTGGATGTCAGGTGGCACGGCTGAATAATCCCTCGAGGCTTTCAAAGCTGCGGCTCTTTCAGTTTGCCACTTCCAGGCATGGCTGCCTAATGCACCGAACAAGCTGCATCATCTTCCAACTCCCCCTTCTTCAGCTATGCAGTTCCTCCGTTCCTCCACCACACCGAGCAAGCTGTGCTCTCTTCCAAGGCAGCGCACGTCCCCGCCTGCCTCCCCGAGCCCTGGAGGGCTCTTTGCCTGCCACGCTCCAGCAGCCGAGCTCTCGGGGTCCCCGGTGCACCTTCTCCCTGCCTGCCCCCCTGCCTGTGCCAGCCGCGCAGTCGCACGTCTCGGGGCTGCGTGCCGGTCGGCGGGCGCTGCTGATGGATACGAGCAGCAGAGTTTTCTCAGCACTCCTGGCTCAGGTGCAAGGTTTCCTAGAGCTCCTCCATGCCCCTTCGGTGCTTCTGTCTTCCTCCTCCTCCCAGCCACGACGTAATTATGTAGAAGGAAATTAAATGCTGAGGGGAGCCGTTATGAAAGGCAGCGTCAAAGATTTCCCTCAAAGCAGGCAGAAGCCAAAGGAAGATAGATATTGTTAGGAACGCGGTGTGTTTAAAAATCAAATCAAGTCTCTCCTGGCTCGTCGTGTCTGTGTGAGCGTGGCTCGTCACGCGGTACACGAAGAGGCCGCTTCTGCCTCTGAGCAGGGACAACGTCAGCTGCGTCACACGCTGGCGAAACGGCCCACGGCAGGACTTACAAACCCAAGTACAGCCCGTGCTAATATGTCCAGGCTCCAGCTATTCCCATATAGTCCACACAGTCTCTTAAGGATTCATTTAGTGCTACAACAAGGTTAATTTACCGTTTTATATGGCATACATCCCTCCTCCAAGCCTCAGTCCTCACTGCTCTTAAGACTCCAATGCCAAGCCCGGTGCAGGAAGCCAAGCCAGGCTCTGGTTTTCTCCAAATGGGTCAGTTGATGAATGTCTCCTTCTCCTATTTAAGGAGCTGTATAAAGAGAGTTACTGGAATGGCTATCAGGACATTTTGCTTTTTTCTCCTAGGTTCCATGTTAGGGTAGCTGTTGAGGTAAGAAGAGTGAATACACTGGAGGTCTTTACTCAAACCCAGAGCATCTCCTCCAGAGATGTTTAGGAGCATGAAAGGGCTGATCTTGCCTGTTGTGGTTGCGGTGAGTAGGGGAGCACTGCGAGGACTAGTAGAAGGGGATACAATCAGGGTAACGCTTAATTTCCTGGTTTCCATATGTGTTGGGTGGGTGGAAGAAAGAAAAGCCTCACCATGCCTTGCAAGAACCATTTTGCCCTGAGAGGTACCTGTCTGAAAGGGTTGGGTGGAACCTGTGTTTATTGCTCCTCCAGTGCTCAAAGAACAGACCGGTTTCACCAACGGGCCCCTGCTCACCCATGAGTTAGCATCTCCTGCATGGTGTGACACCACCAGCAGCAGAAGTGCTGGAGCTGGAATTTGAGGTCAAGTCCCAGCTTCAGTAAAGCTTGGGACAACCCTCTCCGAGATATCATGAAGGTCAGGATTCGTTCCTTCATCATATCCCTAGCACAAGACAGACAAGATCCCAGCTTACCTGCCATCGTCCGATGACTCGGGAAGAGCAGAAAATAGCACAGAGAGAAAAGAACTCAGTGTACTCCGTTGGGTGAGCAGATCTGACCTGGAAGGTGCACGCTGAGAGCCTGAGCTGGAGTACTACTGGGCCACTGGAGTGCTGGGACAAATGGGTCAACATCAGCTCCTAAATATGCATGTGGAAGACGTTGGTGTTGGTATGCAGGCCCTTTGCAAGCCATTTATCTGCTACAACCACAGCTACGTGGTCCCAAAACAGAGTCAATGGAAGGTGAGGGAGGAAGGATGCCTCCAAAACATGGATCAGCCCGTGTCCAGAGCAGCTGAAGGAGGTGAGATGAGATGCTGGCCCTCCAGCAGCTCCTTTCTCCAGGGAACCTAGACAGAACCTAGGTGATGTATTTAGACCTACCCTTAGGGTTAGGCAAAAGGAGGTGGTGGGACTCTGAAGAGGATGCAGCCCTGTCCATCACTCACTGAGATTTAGGAGAGGATGGGATGAAATGGTGGCCATCTCTCTCAGATTCCTGGACAGCACTGGCCACAGGACTCCCCTGATTTAAATAACATGGCGTATTTGCGTGGGGAAACGCAATATTAACGACAACAAAAAAAGCCCAGCAACCCAGATCTTCATTTTGTAATCACTGCTAGCAGATAATCCACCTCACTTCTTGCAGAATAAACCATCCTTAACCCACTTCACCCTGCAGACGTGCCCGTTCCTCCGCACTGGATGGAAAGGAGCACAGATAACCAGCTTAACGGAAACACCCAACTTCCAGGCAGTTAGTGAGGTGAGAGGGATTCCAGTTTTTCAGCATAAATCTCCTCTGAAAGAGGTTTCCTTTTACTTAATTTTTTCATGTGGCTGCTTTAAGACTTAATGAGATTTAGCCGAACCTCTAACGTCCTTCCACTCATGTCACGGGTGCTTTACGCAATGCTTTTGCTGAGAGGCTGCAGATTTCAACACAGGGTTTCCCCCCACAAAAAAGGCCTGTCTATCCACCGATGCTGTCCCCGTCTCCTCTGTAACCCTGCTGTTGTTCTGAAAGAGATTTGCAGCGTAAGCCTTCATTATGCAAAGTCCTGTTGAAATCTCCGGGATTTTGCGAGGTGTCTGCACTCTCTGCAGCCCGCAATAAGTCGTCTGAAGCTGCTCGTGTATTTAAGAAAAAGCAACATTAGCTTCAGCCTGTCTGGGGCGGTCGCTTTTTTTAGCAGAGCGATGCAAGTTAGGCACTAAAAGGGATTTTCGACATCTCAGCTAGAGATGTGTGTTGGCTGAAGGGTTATCCTGGTGGAGTTCGCAAATGACGTGGCCAAATTTTGTTGTCTCTCCCAAAGCAAAGTCCTATCTGTTTCATCATGTCCTCGCTCTTTCTGTACCATGCCTGGAGCCTATTTACGATCAGGGCTTGTCCTTTTTTGCAAGGGCACTCTAAGATGCTTTCCCCTGTCACTTAGTTTAGAAAACTTAACTGGTCTTTGCGGGATATTGGAGGATGAGCAGCAGGGGTGGGTTAGCTGTTGTCCTCACCGCCCAGAGAAGGCATTCCCCGTTGAGCTGAGTGGGTTCAGGATGAGCCAACCTCAAGTCAAACACTCCTGCACCTGAGTGAGAGGTTTGCTGTGTGGGTGATTATGAGTTAAGTCTCATGTGGAGATAAATTTCTCAGTTAATTTTCCCCTGATGACAGGCCGATAGTTAACCAATAATATGCCGTGAATAATGGATGTGCTGTGAACTACACACTGTCTGAAATGTCCTGATAGATATATTCGTAGGGTAGGAAATATCCCAAGGCAGCACGACTTGTTGAGGAATGGTTTGAGATCTAAAACCAAGGCCATACCTAAAGGACAACAAATTAATAGATTACTTCTTACTCAGTCCTCTTCCTGCTCAGGCCCCAAAGATCAAAGTAAGCTTCTTAGCTGGGGCAACCAAGTTAGAAAGGGAGCCTTCAGCCTTTAGTTGTCCAAGGGTGTGATTTTCAAATGTGATCAACAGTGGCCTGAACCTAACAGAAGAGACTAAAACTCCCGTGGCTCCACTGAAAGTGGAGAAGAGACTCATTAGATTTGAAAGTCCATCCTACGAGTAGCACTGCTAACCTTGGAGGAGCACTAGAAGTTAGTGCAGGATCCTTCATGCTGGCCTGGGCCCAGCAGGTACGTCCATTGCGGAGCCCAGCAGAAATGGAGTTCTGGGGTGCAAGGGGACAGGCACCAGCCATGGGCATCCATCATCACCACTGTTGCCCTGTTAGCATGGGCCTGACGTAGTTTTGGTGCTAACTCTGAGCCAAACAATCCCCAAGGACTGCTTGGGAGTAAACACAGATCAGGGACCATTCCTAGCAGGCAGTTAGACGTGGCTGCTTTTGGATGGCAAGAGATAGAGTATGGATGGGACCAGGGTGTGCCCACTGGCCTCAGGGCTGGAGAACAATCCCTCCAAATACTTGGTTCTTAGTAGAGATGCAGCCACAGAGGACTATGGATGGCAGATGCCATGCTGGATGGAAAACCATGTGTAGGGGAAAGTGCTTGTCGTGGGGTGTTGCCGCCTGTTTTCCACTGATGTCTTTCAATTTGAGTGTAACTAAATATATACATTCCAACAGCGCTCAAACATGAATCCAAAACCCCGAGTTCAAATCTCTGTGACCTCAGTACACAAAATTGTCCCCATTTGTGCAGAGTCCCATAACCAGAGTTACCCATCATAAATAAGCCGTGGTTCACCCTTTCTACACCGGCATCAGATTCCGCAGGGCTCAGGACAAAAAAAGACCAACATGCCATCTGTACCCTCTGTTTGGGATGGGTGAGATGCTGACGCAGGCCTAAGCGAAGTCCCTTTCCTCCAGAAGCGGAAATCCTCCTCCCTTTTCTGACTAGTGTATTTTTCCTTAGATCCAGCAAGATAACTGCAATATACGCCTAAAAAAGTCTTTGCTTCATAGAGTCCTCGGTAACAGGAGATGGGATGAGTGAAAGGTCTACCAGAGTCACGCTCTGGGCTTTGCCTTGGGCTGTGAGACAGATCATAAGGAAAAAACATGCTAAAACTTTGCCCGTGGGACTGAAGACATATTCTCTCTCCCTCTCTCTCATGCCATTCCTTGGGGAGTAAAAGAAATGGGAAACATCCATCACCCAGCCCTGGTTCCCTGTGACAGAAGAGGCATGAGCAGAAAAGCAGTTGCTCATTGCCATGTGGGCAAGGGACCCCACCAGCTGTGTGCTTGCTGAAGGGGCTTGGCATGGAGGAACCGGGGTAATCTGCATTGAAAGTTTGTCCTGATTCAACCACAGTCTCTCTTTAAATGTTCATCAGCGGACCACGGAGGTGCCTCACAAAATGCAGAGATAGCTCCAAACACATGAGCTGCTCACCTGGGGGGCCACTCATATGACTCAAGTGCTCTGCCAGACTGGGGCATATGGCTCTGTTCCTGCCTTCCCCTCCTTCTCACCAAAGCCGGATGACAGATAGCAATTTGGTGCCCTGCTTGAAATGAGTCGCTGGTCCCGGGCCAATTCCCAGCAGCATCAAAAAGCCATCTCCACAGTTGGCAGTGGGCACTTGCTCTGGCACGCTGAGAGCAGGCCAAGCGCGAGGCACGCTGGCAGTGAGTGGCATGGGGAAAGCTTGCCCTATCATCAGCCGTGTTGTCCCAGCGCGGTGGAGGAGGACTGGGTCCAGAAGCCTTTGAAGCCCGTGACAGCTTTTTTTTTTCCAATGGGCTTTGGAGCAAGCCCAAAGAGAGACATCATCCCTTAGCCCGTGCCCACCTGCAGCTTCTCCGTCCACCACCTTGCCATAGCTCTCGCTCTGTTATTTTGGAGCGCTGATAAAACCCCTTCTGTTCCGCATCACGTGCCACCATCACGCAGATGACATGCCACAGCCAATAACGATGAGTCACCATTCACGGGACAGCACTGGCCGGTAGCCAGCGCTGCCAATTTTAGGCTTTGTAAGACTGTGGTAATCACTGGGAGGAGGTTACATCATCAGAGCACTACACAAGCATTAGCTCATGCTGTTCCTAGGAGCTGCAGGCCAGCTGGGAAACTGAGGCATGCAGAGAGAGGTTTGAGTAGCCTAAAGTCTTGGGGAGGATCTCTATGCTGCAGGCTCCCGGGGAGCAAGTTCATGCCAAACAGATTCCAGGCAGGGAATTAAGGCTTTTTCAGGCAATTTTACGCTGCCAGAGTTTCTTGGAGACATACCTCTCGCGGCAGATTCATGATTAGAGCATAGGAAAAGGTGGCTGCACGCTGCTGTGCAATTGGCTAGTAAAATGCATGGAAATTCAACTCTTTTTGTCTTCAGGTTGCTCTAGTGTGTAGCTCTGGGGTTCACGACAGGCATCCAGGAGAGCGTGCTAGCTCTGGGTAAACAGAGGGTACATAGACACTGAGATGTGCAAAAAACCTGGGGAAGATGGAGGGGTGGTGCTAGGGAGGGACTTCTCTGTGTTTCTACACCTGATGTAGATGGAGCAGCTCAGGTTGATGCAACTGGCTCAAAATTGCTGAGCGTTGAAGGAAAGAACTTTCTTGTTTCAGAAACTATCAGTTGTTTTAGATTATTAGCTTGGGGTGACAGTCCTGAGTCTGGGAGTGCAGCAGATTTACTGAGTCAGTGGAAATTTCTTCTTAAGGAAGACATTTTTTACAATGAGGGTGGTGAAGCCCTGGAACAGGTTGCCCAGAGAGGTGGTGGAGGCCCCATCCCTGGAAACATTCCAGGTCAGGTTGGACGGGGCTCTGAGCAACCTGATCTGGTTAAAGATGTCCCTGCTCAGTGCAGGGGGGTTGGACTGGATGGCCTCTACAGGTCCCTTCCAACCCAAAGCATTCTATGATTCTATGATTCTATAAATCTGCTGAAATGACTTTTGTCCTAAGTGGCATTTGACCAACCTCATGCTCTCAGTGCCCTCAGTATGTTCATGCCTTCTCACGGACACTCAATGGTGGGGGATGTCCACCAGGCACGGCTGTTTCCCTATTGCAGGAGCCAATATCTGAAATATCCTAAGGTGCAAACAGATGTTTGCAGTAGGGGAACGGATGCGTGGTTTGATCTCAGCCTGTCCTCGGGGAAGGCGATGTTCATTAACCTGTTGAAGAGGCAATCTCAACTCCGTCTTGTACGTACACGAACTTCTGAGAAGGCAGAAAGACCCAGGAGAGACAAGCCAACCTGAGCATGACTTAACTGGTGGATGCTGGCATGTCATTGAGTTCTGGCCTGCTGCACATCACTTAGACCTTTGCAGAGCATAAAAAGCATGAGAAGCAGAGGAAGAAACAGGTTCCTGCTGTTATCCTCGGAAATCGGTGTCCCTGGTGCCTTCAGCTACCCCACTGTGAGACAGCACCAGCTGCACGACATCCGTTTTTGTCACTTTGTCACTCCCCCTCACAGAAATGCTCTGCCAGACTCACTCTAATGATGCCAGCCCTGTGTACTCTCCAGAAGTGTTGAGATGCTCCTTCTTTTCAGGCGGCCCGTCCCCTCACCTGTAATTGTGCCGAGACAATTCCACCAATGGCCCCCTACACAATAACAAAGATTTACAAACCATAAGCTTAGCAAAGAGCGCACTGCTGACACGTCTCCTCTGAACACACTGAATGAAGACCTCTTACCTTGGCCAGTGAGTGTGAACCAAGTTGGGTTTCCTTCCTCTTCCCCATCAGGTCAAAAGCATTTCCAGGACTGGGATGAAGTTGTTTACCTAATGGCCTGCAAACTTTCTGTGTCCAGGCCAAACCATTAACCAGAGGTGGTTTGCGGGATCCATGTTTGGTGCTGTCACAGACTGTTTGAAACATTGCCTTGATGTTGCCTCGTCTCCAAGGAACTGGCCGTGGGAGCTGTATTTATAGCAGGAAGTTCCTTCACTAAGCCCTGGCAGAAGATGTTGCTTCCCCAGTCTGGTGACAAGTCTGTTGGGTTTCGTCTATGCTAACAAACTGAAACACATCAGAACATGAGCACAACCACCAGATCTCGGTCATCCACGTGGTTCAGTTATCAGCACAGTCCTTGGCACGTTTTTAGCCCACGGCAGCTAGCACCAACCCAAACAATTCCCAGGCTTGGCTCGGGTGTTAGCACGGGCCAAGAACGATTCCCAACGAGCAGTCTGGATTGGGCCACCCTGTTTTGGAGGCTGAGACAGAATAACTACATGGATGTAACAGTCAACAGAATTAGACTTTGCTCAGTTACTGATCTCTAGGCACAGGGTCCCGGGTTCAAATGCTGCCCCAGACCTGTGCTAGGGAAAAGAGATTCTCATGGTTACTTTCAGAAGCAGACAGCAGAACTCCTAGGGCTTTCCTTTCCCGTACTGACGTGCTCCCCTGTTTTTCAGAGTATTTTAGTCCCACTTGCAAGATTACAACATGCTTTCAACTTGTGCTAGGCAGATTTAAATTCTTCTCAATGGCTGTGGTTCTCATCTGAATTAAAAAAGAATGCCAGGATAAAGATGCTGTAACAAATATCAAATGTACGGTGTTAAAATGCAAGTATATTGTATGTGTTTGCGGAGTTGTGTTGTTTCATGCCAACTATACCTACTGAGAACATAGAAATGGGTGGGGAAAGATTTTTTCCTAAATCAAGCCATGTGTTGTTTTCCTTAGCAAAGGTTTTTTCCCCATTTCAGTGCATTCTAGTAGTACCATAAAGTGTGTTTTTCTTCTAAAGTAGTGGTAGAGTTCAAATATCATTAGGTCTGAAAAACCTCAATATAGGAGGCTCGTTCTGATCTTTGCAGAGCATAAACTGGGAGGGACTCTGCTGGAGTCTGTGAAGAGATTCAATATACTTAAGAATCTGAGCAAAGAATTGGTCGCTAAAAGTTGTGCCTAAAATGTCCTTCACAAAGAACCAGCTGTTGAATGTGCAATGTGATTTTTTCCTCCAAGAGTAACTCCTCTTGGATTTTGCCATCTTATTCTTCCCAGTTAAAGTAATCACATGTTCGGGGTTTTTTTCTCCTGTTGCTCTGGGAAAGACTATTTTAAATAGCAGAGGGAAAAACCCTAGATCTCAGCAATCAACGACCACACAACACTGCACATCTAACCAAGAGGCTACAAGAGCAGCACGGTCATACTTGGGTGTCTTTAGTCTCTAGAGATCCATGGTAGATCCATGCTAATGGTGGTGCTTAGCTCTCCATCTTAACTATAAAGGTAGCTTAGGTTGACTTTTTTACCGTCTCAGGTGCCTGGTAAGATTTGGATGCCTCTGGGCCGTGCTGAATGCCATGTAGATACAAGGCTCTGCTCAGGCTACTCTGATTTCTGAACTGAGGTCAGAAGCAAATGAGCACAAGAGGAACCAGAAAGTACACGAAGAAAAAGCAATGGAAGTCTATAGAGATGACTTGTACACTTCTCCGCTGGCCGTTTTCCTTTCAGGTTGAACCAGGTTTCTGCGATAGACTCTACTGCCCCGTAACATTGCCTACAAAGAGGGGTTTTGTTCTGCATGCATAGATTTAAATCCTGTCCTTGCTGGAGGTGTTGCCAGGACATCCTGATGGAGCATTTCAAGTGAAGTCTCTTGGGGTCTCATGAGGAGCTTCAAATCCTCTTGTCTGTGGCTGTTCACTTTTGGGGATTCAGGTGGGGTTCTTTTTCAGTGTGATTCTGAGACAGCAGTTAAAGGCATTCAGATCAACAGGAATTTAACTAAAGTCTTTATAATTACAGTGCAGAGGGTATCTCGCCCTGAATAGAGTGGTAATTCATACAGCTTTTGACAAAAATAGACACGTATAAGAGTTCTCATGCTCTATTTCCAAATAACCTGAACTGCGCCCAGGAAATCCTGGCTGCTGCTCTCCCAGCCCATTTCCACTGTGGAATTAGCCCAGGTGATTGGTACCTGGATAAATTTAGGCCAGGCTCAGACCAGACCATCTCTCATTCCTGTATGTGTGATATTAGAACACAGACATGGACACAGTTGTTGGTTCTGAGCGTCTCTATGAACCTCAAAGCAGCCGTGCCCACATGAGATTCAGCATGCCCTTTGGAGGATGTACTGGGGAAGGTTGCACCGGGGCATGGTGGGAAGATCCTGGAGAGATATTGGCACTTGTGTAACATAGCCTGAGTCCTCACTGCTGGGGGTGTGGGTTACTGGGCTGCATGGGCCACAATTGACGTGATAACAGCAATTCTAGTTGGAAACACCATCAAAGGTAGCCCCATACCGACATCAAAACCACCGTCAGTCAGATTAATGAGATTTCTGGTTTATTAGCCAAAAAACACAAAGGGAAAGAACTGTTCTATATTAACACCCTCAAAATAGCATCCACTGAAGTGGGACTATCTGCTTTTGGTTGAGACGGGGACAGTGAATTCTTTTCTTTACATTTTCTTAATATTTAGAGGAAGTTTCAAAATAGAAGAGCCATTTCAAAATAAATAGCTTCATGTCATAAATAATGTCGTAATAATTAACGTCCCATCAAAAGGGACTCCAAAGGCAAGATTAGTCTTGTTATATGTCCCCCTTTTCCTCTACTCCATGATTGCCCCCAGCTTCTTTACGACTGAAACTATTCACCAAACTCACCCCAGATTCCAGAGGGGTCTTAGACACGTCCCGTGCATTGCTCCCCCTGGAAAGTGTGACTTTGAAGTTAATTTCCTTTAACTCCACCATTAGACTCCCATCAGAGACTCTGATGGCTGGACCTTCAGAAGAGGGCTTTTCTCCATAAGGCAGGGTTTGCCCATCTAGCTATAGCGATAGAATCATGCTGGCATTTTCCTCAGACATAACTTTGAGAGCATAGCTGAGACCAGATTCCTAGAAGGATTAACCTATGTTGCCAAAATAATATTTTGCTGCCATAAAGCCGTCTACAGGTCTGTATTTACACCTTACCTAAGCTCTAGCTGCCATGCCTGGGCTCCCCAGAGCTGCCTGGACACAGCAGCCACCTGGGCTAATTTACTCCGCCAAAAAGACCAGCCTGGAAAATCTGATAATATGAGAGGCTCCGTCTCTAGGAGTTGAACCACAGGTCTTCCACATTATTTTTAAAGTGATGGAGGGGATTATATGACCTTGTTTGTGATAGGCAGAGGACTGTGCACAGATTATGTCTATCCCTGTAATGCAAACAGTGCTGGAGCCCAAGCACTGACGCTCAAGTGATTCTGTTAACATGGTCTCTGGTACAGTTTTGGCCAGGTAGCCCTTTCCCAAAGCTTTCTCAGGCATGAGAAAATGAGTTCACACAGTCCAGGAACCATTCCCAAAAGGCAGATTGGATACAACTACTGAGAGAGTTTAATAGTATAGACATAGCAGACTCTGCCAGCTGGGCTCAGGGTCAACAAATAGTCCTGGCTCTGTTTCTCGTTTGCTAGTTTAGATGTCACCACAGTGACCCAGGTTCTCTCAAGACCTGGGTTCCCATGTGCCCTTCTCCTCTCTACTGTTTTTTTTATGAGCCATAACCTGGTGGCAAGCCACTATACAAGATCAAAGATCTGGGTTAGCTAAGTGAGATGAGGCTTGTTTGAAGATCTGTGTATATATAAGGACTGAGATTTCAGCTAAGTGCTGCCAGAAATGTTTCAGCTGTGGCGTGGGTGTCAGCAGCTTTTTTGCCTACATAAATAAGTAAAAACTGAATCAGCATCCTAGGAAAGGGACAAGGCTATAATGGAAAGCAAATAGTGGACTCAGATGCCTATGAGGACTGTGTGCATGCATACATGCCCGTTGAGATCAGCCTTCTTCTCATTGACGTAACAGGGGGATATTGTCTTTCTGCTGCCACTTCCTTAAGGATGGTGATAACTCTGGCTGTTCAGGGAAATGCAACTTGAAGATGTCCTCTGACTGATCAATGGCACCCTTCTCTCATCAGGAGGGTGTTGGGGGTTTGTTTTGCCTGCTTGGCCTTCAGTGGTATAAAATCACTGTGTTGCATCACTTGAATTTGCCCACGTTGTGCTGGGTCTGTCAACTTCTGCTCTGCAGAAGCCAATGCTAGCTATTCTGCTCGTCTTGAAGCCAGGAACAGGTTTCCCCAACCCACCTTTCCGCTCTCCTCACCTTGCTGGGACTCACAGCTCTCCTCTGAGCTCTTGTGGGGAGCTGGTGGATGCCAAACCACTGCTACCTAGGGTGCTTCTCATCTTACCCGTTCTTCCTTGTTTGGTCATTCCAGTTTGATCATCCACGCTCCAGGTAGAGTCAATGAAGAGACAGAGAGGCATTTCCAGATGGCAACTCATCCCATGCCTCAGAGAGCTCTCCTTGGGTGAGAAAAACACTGAGGCACATGATGCAAGGAAGATCTTCATTAAGAGTGTTTTAAAATGGGGGGGAAGCTTTGCCAATCTTTATGTGGTGGGTGATAGCCAACGTTTTCAACAGGAGATTTGACACTTCACTGAGGGTATTCAAGGACAATCCAAACCAGAGGGCAGATTATCGCATTTCTGCTTGGCCTGGGGTGCTCCTGCAGAAGCATCAGTCGCTGGCTTGCGTCCAGGAGAAGATACAAGACTAGATGGCCGCAGGGCCTGAGCCGGTTTGGCAGCTCCCGAGTTCACAGAGGAGATGAATAGGAGGAGACATGACAGAAGCAGCTGAGATAATGAGAGCACAGATCAGACGAATGTGGCCGGTCACCTCTTCTAGCAGTAGAGAAAAAGGGGCATTCGGGAGAACTGAAAGGCAGCAGGATGAAAGGGAAGAAAAGCAAGTCCTTTTGAAACACAACCCATAGTGAACCTGTGGACCTCAGTTCCTCAAGGCAGAGCTAAGGGAAAGGCTGGGGGGACACTAAAAAGAGATCCAATGCTTCTGGGGTCAGTGAGGACATCTTCATTTAGCAAAAAGAAAAGGTTTTAGGAAGCATTCACATTTCAGGACTTGAGCCAGCCTTTAACTGGCAAGGGGTGGGAGGGCAACTCTCTATGTGAGCAAGCTGTTCTGAAGTTGCCTTGCTATGGACTTTCTCACTCTCACAATAAAAGGTTTGGGAACATGGATGTTCCTCTGGTCTTGTGTGGAAGAGCCCTCCTTGTGCTAGCTTGGACATGGGCTATCCTGTATAGAAACTCCATGCAAGCCTCGCGTCAGGAAGTCCCAGTGGGATTCAGTGGTAGAAGACCCTCTTCTTGTTGTCCAGACCTGCTTGGAGATTCGTCCCTGACTTGAGTTACTTACCTTTGTTTCCTGCCTTTCCCAAACAGTCACCAGCAGTTTTCTATTTCTTATGGACTGGTGACGCTGTGCCCTGTGGGAGTCAGGTCCTGGGGAGAACGGGGCTGTGATGCCTCTTGGAGGAAGGTCTCAGAAGAGCTTCCTAGCAAGGGAGCAGATGCTGAGGATTTGAAACTCACCCCTTGCCCAACGAAACCAAAACATTTTTCATGAGAAGAGCGAAGGACAGGACACTAGTGTAACATCTCTTCCCAGCGTAAGGCTCTGGTTTTTCATCCCTGGTCACTCCAGCTCTGAGTAGAGTACAGAGGTGTCACATGGATGTGAGGAGGCCATTCCTAGGTCAGACTTACGAGTGATGTTCACCATAGGTGGAATAGTGTTCATCTGCCATAATGCACTGGTGGCACGCTGGAGAAACTGGTTAAGGAAGCGTCCTGAAATCCTATGAGGAAAATGAATGGCAAAATGGTCTATGCAGCCCTTTATTAGTTATATTCTGGTAATGATCCATACTTTTCCATGTTCAAAGTGAAAAAGAAGGAAAATGAAGGAAAGAAGACAAAAGTCATTCCCTCCTCTGAAAGGAAAGAAAAAAGAGGGATTAAGCATCAAACTCCAGCAGGAACACATGAAAATCAGACCTGGGGTCTGATTCTGACCCCTTTTACTCTGCCACAAGTAAATAGAAACAGATTAAAAAGTAAGGAGGAGCGACCTTTGGGCAATGTTGTTACAAAAGCAGAATCTGGCTCCATCTCTTTTGTATACGAATGCATTTTCACTCTGCGTGCATCAAAATGAAAGCCCATTCCTAGATTCAGACTGAGCTTCAGGGAGGAACGTGCTACCCAAAGGGGAAAACACGATAACAGGGTTCACAGCACAGAGGCCTGAGCAGCCCGCGAGTGATGGGGAGGAACCGAGACGTGGCACTTGGCATTAAGCGAGCGCTGCCTTCGCGCAGGGGTTGATGGAAGGTTTCATGTCACACTGAATATTCACTGTCCGTCTCACCCGGGAAAAATGTTGGTATCTTCCCAGTTTGTTTTAGTAGAGTCTTCAGGAGAATTAATGTCAAAAAAAGAAATAGAACACCATTTAGGCATCATTTTCAGGTTTAAAGGGACAGGCACCAGAGTAAATACTTAGGGAATATGCTACGATTAACGCGTTCAAATTACCGACAGCCAATAACCTGCAGCTGCATTCATGGTTAAAACTGTACGTACCCCTAGTGAAAAACCTCTCTCCTCAGCTGAACAACACTGCGAGTAAGGGAAAAATGGATATACTGTTCATTTTAAATATTCTTTTGTGTGTGTGTATGATTTCCTACAGCTTTTATTAGACTAGTTGTAAAACCATGTGTAATTGCGTAGCTTATTAGCCAGATAGACTGGATGGCTTTCCATGCGCTGTTTTTATTCCTGCACATATACGGGCTTTAAAAACAGCAATGACAGTTTAAGGGGAGTCATTGTTTTGAGTGTCTCTTGTGGATGTGGATTTTTCAAAGACCCTCATCATATTTCTGAGACGGCCTTTTCTGTTTCTGGGCCATCAGTAAGGACTAGAGGATGAAAACTGAAACAGGCTGAAATTCAGCCTGCCCCTGGGAGCTTCAGCAAGGCTCCAGGACCTTCCCTTGAACTCAGAGAGGTTCATGCTCCTCTCCTCCGGTATCAGGTCGCTACCTGCATTATACTCTAGTCCACTGGTGTTTTCATGATCCCAAGCTATGGCTTTTGTTTTCCCATCTCAGAGACTCTATTGCTTGGTCCGACACTCTTCTCAGAAAGTTCAGCCTCTTATATAGATGCCTTATTTCCCACTGCTTTCTCATTTCTCTTCACCATTTACTGTCGCTTAGTCTGCGTGCCACATGTGTTTACCACTGAGGAATGTTCGTTAGGTCCCCCTGAGAAGGGCAGAATTGCTAAGGCATCAAAGTCAGCATCAAAGCAGTTCAAGATGATGGGCAAGTTCAGCTCCAGATTCAGACACCTAAACAAAGGTGTCTTCAATGGAGGTGTCTCCATGTGATGGGGGTGTCCATGCTTCCCTTGTGTCCAGCAGAGATGTAGGCAATACAGCCACAGGGTCTAAACAACGACCTTCATACAGCTCTGGCTCCAGTGGCCATAATGACGCAGGAAACAATTTGGTTGACTTTTGCCTACTGTTGTTTGAGATGCCCTGAGTGCCCTGCCTCACTCCAGCTCCCAGCTCAAAAATGCTCTTGTCTTCCGTATGCAAGTGTGTCACATCTGCCAGCTCCACGTGGAGGTCTGAAATATCCTAGAGCATCTCAAACGTTGCTGGATTCCCATCTGTGATGGTTGCACTAAGCCTTAGTTCTCCTTTGAGTAAAGTGAGAGACATCACTCACCCATGGACACCCTGAGGTGAGTCTCTACAGTAGGAGCTGAATCTGGTCTGAAATGCAAGGTGCACTGTGATGTGAGAGATCTACTCCCTGCTTTGGCATGGGTTTTATAGGAGACCTTGGATAAATTCTTCAAATCTTAGTGCTTCTTCTGTCAAAGGGGGACATTATAAAGCTCTACCTCACCGTGCTGAATGGAGGTTAGGAGATGTCTCACCATAGGGACTTCGGGGCACATTACTAAAGGGATCTGGGGGACTAATTCTTGTGATGTGTCATTCAAGACACATGGGCTTGACTCCTCAATGGTGCTGACTACGGCCTGTGAGTCACTCATTGCTCTAGCAGGTGATAGGAGGAGTTCAAGGGCTGTTGTACAGCCCGGGGCAGAGAGTTTGAAGATAACCCCAGTCTGTGCCAGTCTGACTTGTTACGGGCAGGTGGGATACAGATCCCACAGATGCAGCCACGGGGCTTCCAGCCCCATGGTAGCTGTTGTCCTCCTGGCTTGAGAATGCCCACAGAGATGTGGCAGTGCATGGTGGGTATTTTCCACCCCCAAGACTAAGCACAGTGTGGGAGGAGTGGGAGTGGGGTTTTTGAAGTGACTTCAGTTTTAAACCAACCCCAACCCTTTGATAAACAAACCTTGGAAGGGAGTTGAAACCCACTCGTGCTAGATGAAGGTGCGTCAGTCACCACGTGCAAAAGTCATAATCAAAATCAAAAAATACTTCCCATGTGATCCAACTTGCCAGGACTTTTTGTTCTAGTTATAATTGGAGAAATCTCTCTAGTTGCTTAGAAATAAGGCCTGGAGAAGTGGAAGAGAAAGGAACACTTTATCCCATAGTCCGTGAGAATTGTGCATTGTATGAAGATGTCTCAGGCTAGAAGTAACATGGAAAGATGGGAATGAGAAACTCATGGTCAAGATGACAAAAGCCAAAGCGTGCTTTGTCATTTAGGTCTGTATGAAATAGTCAGGGAATAATTTCTGTGGCAACACAGTAAGAAGTACTGGAGAAGTCTTTATATCACTCCATGGTTTCTCTTGACATCCACCTACTGATTGCACCCCCCTTACACCCAGGTCCAGACCCTGCTCATCACTAGGATGCCAAAATTCTCATTCGGCACAAAGTCGTGAATTTTTAAACAACGGCAGGAATATGTCAAAATGTCTAGAGATGCTTCGTTCCCCCCCTCAGATCTTAGTGCAAATGAGGAGGCAACAAACTGTTTTGTAGGGTAGGACTCATCCCGCCTGACTGCTGCCGTTCGCAAGTCCCCGCACTCCCCTCTAAAGGGATGGAGACAGACACTTTGGGAGCATGAGTCAACCCCCCTTGTCCCACACATGGATCTTAGGACAAGGTGAATCACTTTCTGGGGGTGTCTGCCTCTCTCTGTTGACTCGAGGAGACGTTCAGATGACTATCAGCAGGCATGGTACCGTGCAATGTGAGTGACTCAACACACATACTCTCAAGCCAGCTCTGTGCAATTTACAGCAAAGACTGTGATTACTGCAGGTTTCTGCACTGAAAACACTACAGTGGGAAAAGCCTTTATGTGTAGACTGGGTTTTTGTTTCTAGCGTATTTTCTTCCTCTCTCTATTCTAGAATAAACGAACCCAACACAAAACATTTTTAAGCCAGGGTGACACATCTGTCTCTTGTGGGTTGGCGCTGCTCGAGTTTCAGTGTGCAGGTACATTTAATGCCGTACAAGTTTGTAGTGTAACAGCCCTACAATAAGACAATACATGACTTTTTTCTTTCAGCTAATCATAGAAAGTTTTTAAACTGAATCGCGAGAAGACACTGCAAGAAGCAGTACTTATAGTAGCACTTACCTTAAGAATTGTGTGGCATTGCTTAGCCTTCCAAAACTGTTAATTATGTCTGCCAAAAAAGCAACACATCTGTTAGGTTAAAAATAAATCCAATCTACATCTGTTTAGGGCTGAGGCTATTCACTTTAAGAAGTTTCCATCCATTAGAGTCCCCGAGTCCTACATGCAAGTGTTTCTTATTGAGGACTTAGAACTTGGGGAAAATTGCAGTTTTCTTAAAGATGGTGGCCTAAAGCTTCCCTCGTTGATAAGGCCACTGATCTTATTGGTCTGTGGTTTGCTATTTCTTAAAATTCAGTCTGAAATGCTAATGAACTTGTGAGCCCAAAAGCAAGGTTTTCGAAGAGAGACCTGAGAGCTGGTGGAAAGGTGTAGTTTTGGTGGACCTGCAGGCTGGGAGAATGTCAATGAGGGGCAGAGATGGAGGTCTGCCATCCTTCCTGGCCACCTTCTCCAGCACCTCTCCTCCAGGTGTAGCTAGGCTGGAGAGGGGGAAGTCGATCCCCACTGCAGCTCCTCAAAAAGAAGATGAAGTCTCTATAGTGAGGTCTGAAGAGCCAGTGGATCTTCCTTCCGTTCCCGTGGGAGCCAGGCCCTCGTGGGCAGAGGGAAAAGTGAGAAGCAAACAGCAGAAGAAGAAATGCAGGGGTTTCAGACATTTTGGCTTTTTAACCCTGAGCAGCTGCAGCAAGCTGCTGCTTGAGTTTTCTTAAAGTAGCAAGAGCAAAATAGAGCTGGACTTATTTTCCAGTATGTTACACATCAGCGATGGAGGGGCGTTTGTTATTGCTTGTTTTGCTTGAAACTGTTAGCATTTTTCCTTTGGATTTTATAGGTGATGCTCCCAGAGGAATCTTTAGCAAAGGCCAAATCAAAGTATAGCTACCAAATTATTTAGCTTCCCAAACATGGATCGTAATCCATCATCTGTTCCCTCACCTGCAGAGCAGTTGTCCGGTGAGCAGCAGTGGGAGCAAAGGAATGAGAAGCCAGTGGCTTTTACTTTTCCCAGGAATCTGTCAATTAATTTTTATTATGATGCTTTGCTCAATGAGTTGTTCAATTTACCCTTGCGATAATCAATGGTATTGTATTATTAAAAGCTCCTGAAGTGTGACGGGACGCTATTTATCCATTGGAGCAAATAAATAGTTTAAGTGTTGGTTGTGATGGGGAATAAGATCAGGCCCCTTTGGAACATCATGGGGTGCCTGCCCCATGCCAGGGCGCAGGGGGATGAGTTGGAAACCGAGGGTGACCCCAGCACAGGCAATGCCCTCGCTGATGGGAGCGGTGCCGTGGGGTCTGAGTGCGCTGGGCAGAGTGATGCTGGGAATGGCTCCCTCAACAGTCCCAGGCAAGGCAAGGGGATGGACCAGATCCAAGGTCTCTTCAGCGGGTCCCACCAGAAGCAGAATGAGACAGGGCTGGAGACATGACTGCAACTTGGATCTGTGGTCCATCCAGGAGACAGAGCTGGAGATAAGCTACCTCCAATATAGGTCTTCAGTCCATCCTTGACACAGGGCAGAGGAGTTGCTGGAGGGATCAGATACTTTGGTTTGGGACCATTTGGAGGGTATTGAGGAGTCTTGATGTTCCCTGTGTTTATATATTCATCTCCATGGAACCACAGGGTGACAAAAAAACCTGACCAACTGCCTATTTTTCCCAAAGGCGAATGCAAACGGAGATTCCTGATTAAGGCAGAACCAAGTGCAAGTCAATGTGAATGTTGCTTGTGTGAAAGTATTTTAGAATAAACAAGATCCATGCAGTTACAAGGAATATAGATGGCCTGCTCTTCCAATGGTGCGCTACAAGACCCATTTCTACTAAAAAGTAACCTTCATACATGGGCTGCAGCGTTTAGATGGGATCTGGATTTCAGATTCTCAAATGTGGATCTAATCAGGATGAGGACAGAGGCTGTTCCCTGTAAGAGCAGAGCCGGGGTGGGGTGGCAGAGCCAACAGCTCAGGAATATACTCATGATGTGCTGTGTCAGAGAACTCCTGAATACAGTATAATTTCCAATTCCCACACTGATATTTTTGTATTTCTCTCCTCTAGACTGTAAGGACAACCTGACGTGAGTTGAACCTTTGGGCTACTGAGCCTGCCCCAGATGCAATAATTTAGTGAGCAGATGATGTTTTCAACCAAACCTCCTGTCTAACTCAGTGGATCTGTGTGTCTTCCGGCAGGTGTGTCCTCTGTGGCCTCCCTGATGTCCCTGGCTTGGGTGCTAGCCTCCTATCACAAGCTTCTTCGGGACTCTAGGGACGACAAGAAGAGTATGAGCTACAGAGGGGCCCTCATCCATGTCTTCTGGCGCTGCTTCACCATCTCATCCCGAGTTCTTTCTTTTGCTCTCTTTGCTTCCATCTTCCAGCTCTACTTTGGGATCTTTGTAGTGGTCCATTGGTGTGCCATGGCTTTCTGGATCATCCATGGTGGGACAGATTTCTGCATGTCTAAGTGGGAGGAGATCCTCTTCAACATGGTGGTAGGGATTGTGTACATTTTCTGCTGGTTTAATGTCAAGGAAGGGCGGACTCGATACAGAATGTTTGCGTATTACACGGTAGTCCTGACGGAGAACGCTGCCTTGACGCTCCTTTGGTATTTTTACAGAGATCCTGACACTACTGACTCATATGCCGTGCCAGCACTGTGTTGTGTCTTTCTTAGCTTTGCTGCTGGGATAGCTTTGATGCTGTTATATTATGGTGTGCTGCATCCCACGGGGCCAAGAGCTAAGATCCTTGCCAGCTCCTGTTGCGCCGAGCTGCTCTGGGGCATTCCTTTGCCCCCCGATGTTGAGCCCATGGCACCCCAAGCCCCTGGGTACCGGGGGGCCCAGGCTACGCCCACCAGAGCGGTCACGGAGCAACAGGAGGAACTCACAGCTGACACTTGCTTGCCCGTTTTCCAGGTGAGAGCAATGGTACCGTCTACTCCATCTGGGCGACCCTACCCCCTCGAGGGGCCTCTCATTAAGATTGACATCCCGAGAAAAAGATATCCTGCATGGGATGCTCATTTTGTAGACAGGAGGTTAAGAAGAACTATCAACATCCTCCAGTATGTCACCCCCACAGCTGTAGGTATTAGGTATAGAGATGGACCTCTCTTATATGAGTTGCTACAATATGAATCTTCACTTTAAAAGCTCCTTAAAGCAAAAGTAAAAGAGGGGACCTTATTTTTGTTTACGGTAAACACAGATCATGAAACAAACACAAACCTTCAGATAAGCTTTCTTTCTGGTTGCTGTATGTATAAAAAAAAAAAAAAAAAGATATTCTCTATGTTTTGTAAGTAAAAACAAAAAGAAAAACTTTTCTTTTGTTTTTTACACACAAGAAACAGTATTACAACTTCCACACCTAGGATTCACAGGTGGAGAAGGAGGCATCTCCACATCAGTTTTATACCGTACACCAAGTGTAGAACATTATTTATGGGATTGGTGCTGATTGAAAAATAAAAAAACAAACAAACAAACCTACAACTGCCTTATGCCCTTAGGTGCTGAGTTTCATTAAGTACTGTCACCTTTCTCATGCAAAACTCTTTGATGATTATATGCCAGGAAAAAAAAAAAACAAACAACCAACTGAAATACAAACCTTAAAATTAAAAAAAAAAAAAAAGGAAAAAAATGAACAACAACAACAAAAAGAGAGAAATGTATGAAAAAAATCTTGTTGCTCTTATTGGATTTAGCAGAAAAAACCCAAATGTCTAAAGATAAGAAAGCAAAGCCAAGACAACCCCAATGGAGTTTGATTCTTTCCAACAGTTGAAAGACAAAATCAGGTCTGTAACTCAATTTGGCAATGCGTTTATAACACCATTTGGCCAAGCCTGCGAGCCTTGACCGAGTCGGGTTATAAACGCGATCCCACCATGTAACCGTTTTCCTCGTGTAAACGGGCCATGCGTAATGGTCGGTTTGCGCCAGATTACTATGGTAATACAGTATCTGATCTTGTTTCGACCAATTGCACACGCTAAAGCGCCACTGGTTTCAGTGGGGCAAATAACAACCGTCTGAACCCAGAATAAGGCCTGCCACCTTGACTTCTGGAAAATAAGAAATCTGCAAACGTTGAAATTGTATACCAAAAACGTCATACTAAAGTACATTCACACATATCTAATAACTATTTCAGTAATAATAAAACTCAGCATAGTAGCAAAAAGCGAGTCAATTTAAAGGCACAATACTTGATCAGTGACTGGCAAAATAATTTGACCTACTGTATCATTTTAAGGCTGTGAAAGGCATACATGTATTATTTGTAATCTCGTGTAAGACCTGTCATGTCTCATTCAGTGCGAGCCTTAAAGTGATTGTAAAGCATCCTTCGTTCCATTCTGGGGTTTTTGGGTTTTGATTTTTGTTTGGTTTTGTTTTTAAGGAAAACAAAACATGAAAATCGGGATTAAAAAACAAACAAACAAACAAACAAACAACAAAACAAACAACAAACTTCTTCAAATGGTAATAACCTGTAAACTGACTCACGTCTTGAGATGATTTGGTGCTTTGTATTTTTGTTGATGTTGTTGTTGTGATTTAGCTGAGAATTCTTCAACTTGGTACATGTGGGGAACTGCTGATAAAAACTGTCTGGTGTCACCCTCTACTGTAAGTACATGGCGAGAAACACCACCAGAGGATATTCAAGAGCGTAGCGAGAGCATCGTGGTTTAGCTTAGCCTTCTCACCGCAAGGAGATGCTGCCACCTCCGATGATGGCAAAGCCTAGACGGTCACCTGCCGAGGGTTGTGTGGTTGTTGTCTTGACATTTCCAAATAACCCGCTCGGTGTCTGAACATTCACATCTCTCGAATTCCATTTCTGTGCTGGAATCTCTTTGTTTCGAGTTAAATCACGGGTTTGCGTCTATCCAACACCCTTTTCTGTTGCGAGAGTATTGCTCCTTTAAAGGAATATTCCCATTTCAGGGCATCTTTTCAATCCCACCGTCCCTCTGCTTGGGAGGGGAAAAACAACAACAACAAAATGAGATATTTTTAAGTGAATGCTGTAGTATTTTCTGTGTGTACTTGCAATTTTTTATTCCAGAAATACTGTAACTGTCTAGGGTGCAAAACTCCCATGCTGACCTATTCTGAAGAGAAGATCAGCATGGGGGGGGATATTTTTTAATTATGATTATGATTTTTTTTTTAATTTGAGGAATCAGTTGGTTTTTTTAATTATAATCGTACTTAAAGAAACTAGTACCAATTTTATATAACAGTTTAAAGAAGCTGAATGCTTTCTTCGCCTGAATATACCTGAAGAGAAACATTTTTTTCAATCAGTGATCCTTTGCAGTGTTCTGAGAAAATGTTGGGGTTTCTTCAGTTGTTTCATTTTGTTTTGTAAAGAAAACTTTTAACTCGTGTCTGTCCCCTTCAGGGAGGGCAGGACTCATTCACGCCAAACTATAGACACACGGCAAAGTTTATAAGAAGCCAAATTGTCACTGGTACTGTAATTCCCAGTCAAACTCCATTTCAGGCAAATGTTTCTGGGCTCTGATTACAACCCATATGATGGTCACATTTTCATGCAAAAGGAGGGATTTTTGTGTTGTCATCCCCAATCTAAATTCCCAGTCCCTTGTTTACTGTGCACATAAATACATATATATATATACACACACATATATATTTGTGGAAAGCTTTCATTTCCCTTCTCCATTGTCTGTGTCCCATAACCAGTCCCTTCTCAAGTGTCCTACTAACATTTCACCCCGTTTCTTCCCAATCGGTATGCTGTCTCCATAAAAAGAGGTAATTTGTGAAGTGAACTTGCTGTCCCCAGCTACTGAGTCATAAAAACACAGAGGTGCCCATCCTCCAGCCACAGGCCTGCATTTCTCCTCCCAGGACCTTCTTTTGACTTACCTTTAATACTAGTGTAGACTTACTCTAATCCAGTTCCCTGAGACACATGCCTTGTGTAAAGACTCTCCTTGGTCCTTCCATGAAGAGCTCTCCTCTACACATCTGCATTTCATTGGCATAAGCATGAGAAAGGAATGGATGACAAACAACCCTACTGTTCCTCGGGGACCTTTCCTCCAGGAGGTAGCATCCTCATTTTCAAAAACACCATGAGAAGGTCCCCATCCCCGAACTTGTCAACCTTGAGGTCTGGATTGGAGATGTGACCCCACTCCTTGGCCCCACTGAACAGCCGGACCCTGCCGCTTCACACCAGGACAGTGAAATGAGTCAACGAGGCGAGGCACACTCATCGGGAGTCAAGGAGGAGACCCTTCAGTGTTGCCTCTCATGAACATCTACAGCCTGCCTTCCCTCAGGAACGGGACCCTTGCTCCAGACCGCCACACCAACAGATGTCCTCTCCATCCCGTTACGGGAGCAGAGGGGCAAAACACTCTAGAAGTGACCTTACCTCTCAATGCAGTGCTAATTTCTCACAGCCAAACCAGCTTGACTAAGGGCTTGACACACCCCTGTTCCAAAGTCCTCCTTCTTTGTGGCTCATACAATGGATAACAACGAAGGCAGGTGCCTCCACTGCGTGAAGACTGTTTCATTACGCTTAGCTGCATAAACTTTCTGCCTCCGCTATTAGTCCTTTCTTTGAATGATATCCACTGGCATCTTGATTTAGCAAAAGATTTCCAGTGAGAACCTGTGTCAACCCTGAAGAACTATTTCCCTTTTGAAGGACTTCATTACAGCCTTAACGTAAAGCACGTGCTCTACCACTACACCCAACGAGTTCGTGGTGGACAGTTTGGTGTGGTGACCATTTCCTCTTGGGATTATCTGTGATCTTGTTGCCAAACAGCGCCTTTTGCCAAGCCAAAACCTTGGGGAGGAAAATTACCCTCAGCTCTTTATTGGTACTAATCCCAATGCTGAGAGTCCAGTCCTTGCCTCCTCCTTTTTTTTTTTGCCCAGGGTCTCTTTGATTTTTGGTGTGCACTTTAGCAGGATGGTCAGTGACTTGTTTTGGTTTCTCTTGTTTTTTAACTCCTCAGCTTCTCCCTGGTAGCTTAGTTCTACCGTATCCCACCTTCTTGCCAGAAGATACTGCATGAGGGGTTTTTCCAGCTGTCATGGAGAAGGTTGAGTCCATATTTATTCACATCACAGGATCAGTGGGCAACTTCTCTGGCTGGTGGATTCACCCTGGGATCATCTAAACCAGCCAGCTATGCCATGCCAGGGCAAAGCCGGGGCACGAGGGCTCCACCATCCCCACTGTTATATTGTTCAAACCTTCCCTGGCATGGTTTTGACCCATTCCAATGAGCCCTGGGCTCGGGTACAGCTTGCACAGGCGTTGATGCTGGCCAGAGACCATCCCCAATCAGCAGTTTGGATGCAGCCGCTCTGCATTGGGGGTGAAAGAGTTGAGTAGTGTGGATGTGGCCAGCACTTGTCTGTTGGCTTCATGGCCAGAACGGATCCTGGCAGTGCTTAAATTACTAATAAAGATGTAACTATATGCCACAGACCAGGATTCAGGACTTGGTGGAGTACATCAGCTCCAACCCAGCATTTTTCTATTTTCTACCCAATTCAACGGACAAGGTATTTTTCAGTTCGCTTAGTTCTTTTTGCTGAGGTTATTTTGCAAACAGCGTCACTTTTGTCGTGCTGATGTCAACCCATCCATCCATCCCTCCATCCATGTCAGATAGCTGGCATGCTTGATGTGATAGCGTTATACATCTGTAGGCAGCTAATTTGGAGACAGGAATGATTCAGACCAGACCAAATCAACAATGGAAATACAGGAATTACAAGGTCCCTGCCCATGCCCTTGTCATGCTTTGCCACCCACACATGGCATTTTTCATCCGCAGCGTATCCAACCTGAACTGCAGAAGAGGAGCCAGTGTTGTATAATTACCAGTGGAAAGTGCGAGCGAGCCACTGATTTCAAGTGTAAATATATATATTTTCAGGGTTTTGGATTGGAGCTAATTGTCTGCCTCATCCTGTCCTTCTCTGCACCTGCCAAAAGTCAGTAGTCATTTGCATGTATTTTTATTTAAAGCTGACTAGCTGAAACAGGACAAAATTAATTGCAAGCTTTAGTCAGTGGTCTGCTAAGACCTGGCTGATGCTGCCCACGAGGGGAGCGTTGCTATTGACTTTCAGAGAGCAATCAACCTCTGCTCTTCAGATATATTTTTCTACACACAAGATTCACTTCACAATTTATCCCCACTCCTCGTCCCTACGCAGAAATGCATGAATGCCTGTCACCCGCATACCCGAAACATGACTAAACCTCCTGAAGAAAATGTGGTCTGAGGTTCGTGCAGCGTGATTTCATTGAAGCTCAGAGGTGCTTTGAAAAGGAAAACTTACTACTGTGCATTTGCAAAACCTTTTAGTGCCTGCTTGCTGGGCAGCTTGGGCAAGAAACAATTTGGAAGCTGCCGGAGTCAGCGGAAAATTGTGGAGACAGGCTTTTCTAGGATATTTTCTTCTTTTACTGGGTTAGCTTTTCTCCAGATTCTGTTCAGATCGAATGTGGTCACGCAAAAAAAACCCAGAAAACAAAAACCCAAATAACCACAACAAAAGAAGGCCTATGCCAATCCCCATAGAAGCTGAGGTAGTTGATGTTAGATGGTAGGGATGATGTGAACTCCGTTGTGTACCCTTTGCTAAAGCTTGCGTGTTGTTATTTTGGCAGTTGTCTAAAGCCCTGGGGCTCTGGGGATGGTATTTCCCAGGGTTACGATTGCTGGTTTTATTTTTCCTTGGAGCTCAGGTGTATTCTGGTGCAGAGAATCTCAGCCTGGTTTGAACGAGAAGATTTGAGGCTATCCCAAATAGACGTGGGCAAACGTTTCACTGTGTGCAGAACGCATTTCCAGACCTTTGGGTACCGCTAGAGATTGTTGCAATCCACTTATTTCTCCATCAGCACGTTCGGAATCGCTTCATTGTTCTGTTGTGTTTGAACTTGGGAATAACGGTGTGGCGACTCTTTTTCTGTTGAGGTGTGATGCGAAGAAAGGTAGGAGCCTTCCTGCCGTGCTAGATATTGCCTGTGTTCAACCCTTGTTCCTTACTTGAAGCTCAGACAGTAGGATAACGAGAAAAATGAGAAAACGAGGTGACAGATAGCTGCATATGTTCCATTGGCTCTTCAGTGATGAGGAGGGAGGCAATTGGTGACAATTAAAATAAATCTGCATAAACCATCTGGACCTTAATGTATATTCAGATGTACACGCAACCCAATTGGAAAGTGATGTTGTTGATAAAATAATGTGGACTGTCGTTGCCTGTTGTATATTAAAAAAACTATAAAACAAAACAAAGCAAAACCCACAACAAAACAAAGCGTTGCAAGCAGACAAAAATGATTTGAGAGCATAAATTTTACTTCCCACCCGCCCCTTTGGGACACATGCAGCAAGGCAACTGTTTGAAAACCAGGCACTTTGTAATACGCGGAGTTATTTGGATTTGTGCAATGCCGTGTTTGTCAGAGGGTCTTTTACAGCGAGCGTAGAAAGTGGCCACGGTCTAAAACTCATTGCAGATTTCTGGGTGACAGTACTCCTGGGTTTCGAGCCCGGCTCTGCCACGAAGTTGCTGTGTAACCTTGGGCAAGTGATTTAACCTTTCTGTGCCTACAGTTTACCCATCTGTACATGGGTATAATAATATTTACCTACCTCACAGGGGTGTTGTGAGGCTTAAGTAAATGTGTGTGAGAGGTGCTGGAAGTGCGCCGTAAAAATTTCATTCTGGCTGGGTTTCTGCTGTTATCGGGAGTGAGCAGTAAAGGGGTTTGTTACAACACGCAGAAGGAAAACCTGCTGGTGCGTGCGTGTGTCGAGAAAGTGATCTTAAGTCTTTTCTCTCCCCAAAAGCAAGGAACGGAGGAAATTGTTGTGCGCCAACTGAATAGCCTTGCTTTCCTGGTCAAATGTAATAGCACTGTTTGCAATATTATTTTCTTACACAACAGGTGACCTTTCCCTTTTCCTTTCTGTTTCTGGAAACTTGAAACTAAAGACCACAAAAAGTATTTCTGAACCGAACAGATTACTGATGAATACTTGAATTTCTTTAAAAAGTTGCTCTCATCAGCCACGGTTAATGTGCACTAACCTTTCAGTCATCAGCTTCCATGTGAATACAGTGAAAAATTTGCTCACGCTGTTTTGGAATAGCCTGGACCTTATTTGGGAGGCTGGTATACTGTTTGCTGAGGACTCTTGTAGGCATGGGAAAACTAGAGTCTCAACTGATAAACACGTGAAAAATCTTTTTTCTTTTCATTTTTGCCTTTTAAGTTTCTCGACTGCCTAAGACAGCACAATAATTGCAGTTTACTTGGTTGTACAGTAGCTTTTCTTTGAACCGTTTCCTTACGCAAAGGGCGAAGGTGGGTTGTGAAAGGATAAACTAGACTCAAAGCTGCTCACGCGCGACTCTTCTCGAAGTACCCGCTTTCCTGGAGAAAAATCGGTGCCACGTCCAGAGAGACTAGACCAGGCCTGCCTTCACCATCCTCCCGCAGCCAAAACTTCCCTTGCCGTCAGCAGGAGTTTTGGCTGTCGATTATGTGTCCATCAAGGTGGATTCATCCCTGGTTGAACCCCAAGACACTCGGGTGAAACCCAGGATGACTTTCTTTAGAACGAGGGAAGGGATCCAGTTCATTCCTCCAAATATCGCCACTGGTCAGATAATTCGGAAGGGGAAAAAAGCATGTGATAGAAAGCCTGGGGTTTTTTTTCTGGTTTTGAGCCAAGTGTTTTTATTGTCTAAGTGTCCTGACCATTATATAATGTCTCTTTTGGAAATGCAATGCGAGGCAAGACTGCTGCCCTTTTAGAAAAGCTTTTTGAAGTCTACTCATGCACTCCTTACTCAGGCAAAACTCCTGGGTTTTGTTGTTGGGTCTCGTTTTCTCTCCTGAGTAAGGACTGTGAAATCTGGCCTGTTCTGGATAACTGGGTGGTGTTTCGGGCAGCCGTTGTCTTCTCTAACCCAAGACTTGCCTTGCATGAAGCAAGAACGAAGCTAGGAAACCCCCCTCCTCCAGCTCTGTCTTGGTCTGCCATGTACCTTCCCCGTCCCTTTTCTGTATCCACCATGGGGAGGTAGTTCAAAATCTTCTGGCTACATGGGCCAGGCTCTTCCACATGACTAACCAGGCAGCTGTATATCTTCCCGCTGGGGCAGAGCAAATTCACAAGCCCTACTCTTGCAGATGGGCCACTGCTCATCTACATCGGCTTTGGGTCTGCTCCTTCCCCGTTCTTCTCCTCGGCCGTTTATTTGCCCTGTTTTAAGCACTCAACTCAGTGCTTCTGGGTTCTTTTTACTGCTTCTGTTCCAAAAAGATTGAAGCTGGGAAAAAAACAGCAATGTAACTCCTTCGGTGCTATGCTAACTGTTTCATTCGACCCAACCAAATGCTGGCCAACATACAGATTTTTCTCTCTTTGTCCTAAGAAGCACCGCACATCTGTGTCTTGAACAGGGATGGACTGAGAGGGGTGAGAGAGGGCAAGTGTGGTTTTGAAAGCAATTGAAGTCTCATGTGTATCTAGTAGAGCAAAAAAAAAGATGTAAATGCAGAGTGCTTTCAAAGCTAGTTATCGCCCACCTCGTGGAAGTAAATAGGATATAACCTATAAGGTATTGAGGGCATTTTATATATATATATATTAAAAAAAAAAAGACAAAAAGTTCACCTTATCAATAAATCGCCCTTTAATTTTCCTGAAAATGTACTGTTCAACAGCGAATACACCTGGCTGTGCTTGCACCCAGTTGTTTTGCTTTGACCCGCTTCAGCAGCAATGGCTACTTGAACCGCAAAGGTAAAAAAACGGGAGGAGAGAGAGAACTCCTCCTGCTATATATTAAGCCTGACGTGAAGTGGGTGGCTATGAATTTTCAGGATTAAAGGGACTAATCAACATGTATGTCTGTGTCTATATACACAGTCCTGTGGAAATATAGAAAAGCATACATGCCGTGTTACTGCAACAGTATATATGTTTTAATATATATGAACACATTATGAATTCCAAAGGGCTTTTTTGAGATGAGGAAGGTAGTTTCTGGTGCGAGGTGCTAACAGTTAGGGATTTGCAAGCAGGTTTGAAATAAATATTCCTTGTATGTTTTGGGTTTAAAGTAAAAACGGGGACAAAAGACCATCAGAAGCTTAAGGTCCTTCTGAGGAAACGCTGTACCACCTGATCTTCCACTTCTTAAGAAATTTGGAAACCAAAATCAGACCAAAAATGAGGGCCAAACGCAGTGTCAGTGTAAATCAGGAAAGCTCCATTGATGTCCAGGTGCCTCCTTACACTCCCTATGCTAAAGAGAGTCATTTCTGCTGGTGCCGGGGAGCCCAAACTGGGCCCTATTGGGTTTTTTCTTAACCTGTGATAATAGATTTCCTGTTTGAGCGTGTAGATTTTGTCAAAACCCAGGCAAAACTCGGACAAAATCAGGAGTTTCTCTCCAAGCAGAGCCATCTGACCTACACGGGGGTTGTAGTCTCTGGCTTTACCAGAGAGGGGTAAAGGGGAGGAGATGGTTTCCCCTTCCACCAGTATCGCCATTGCAACAAGAACAGACCTGTTAATACACACAGCAAACTGGGCCCTCCTTTGCAGGGATTAACCCCCCCCCCCAAATCTGCTTCCAAGCCCTTAGAATTCAAATGCCAAATGCCACTCAAAGGGAATGATTATTGTTTTCTCTCCAGATGTCATTCCCGTTCATCAGTCACAAGGACAAGCAGCTCATATTTTCCTTTCTAGCGTATTTACCAGTAAAACACGCTGCCGGTGCCAGAGCCCCCTTCCCCCAGACCCAGCTGAACACCACCTGCATGCGGCCCCCGTCTTTCCTCCTCTTTCCTCCCCCTTAAAAGCAAACACTGTTCTTTCCCAAGTAGCGAAAATCCAGGACAAATGCCAGATGATTACACCTGCAATCTGTTCGCTTTAGGGTTTTATTTCGGCCTCTGAGGGCGTATGAGTACACACGGGGACACGCACCCGCAGAAATTTCAGTAGCCTGAAGTTGAAGCCACTCGACTTCAATGGACTTTTGCTCTGAGCTGACACTGCTGCAAGACAACCTAAACACCAAATGTACCCCAGGCGACCCCCTCAAATTACTACAGTTTCACACCATTCCCATATAACCTGTTTTTTTCCAACAATTACTGAAGCCTGGGTATCAGTCAACAAATTTACGACGGATAAGTAGTAGGGGAAGTGGGCTGGTTCGCACTTATCCATAGACCTCCCAGTACTACTCGAGCAATTAAACAAGCCTTAAATTGGGTGTAATTGCAGCCATTTGGAGGAGAGCTGTGATGCGTGTTTTCTAAAAAAGCGTCTAAATAGGTATCACAGCCAAATCCCTTGGCCCCCATCTTCTCTGTGTAGGGAGAGTGAGAGGGAAGAGATTTTACATTGAACGTCAAAGTTTGCCATTAGCTACAAAATGTGCCCCCTCCCAAAATGGATCTAAAACTTTTTTTTTTTGTGGAAAACATTTTCCTATCAGAAAAAAAACAATGTTTTTGGCTAATGTTTCCATTCTGCAAACTGTTTTACCATCCCAGCCTTTTGTTCCAATGAGGAATGGGAAGTAGTTTCAAAAGTGTTTAAATTACTCAGGGAAGGATTATTTCACATCTAGGTCTGGTGACTTCCACTCATGTCATCGGGCCCAGTTCAGACCATTCCACTAAAGCTGACGTGATTACCCAGTATGAAAGCAGGATGAGATAACAGCTGGGGTGAGGCCCTTGCGTGTTCCCCATCACAGACTTATGGTGATGTGCTGACATAGCATGCCCCATCTTGGAGCTGTTCCCCTAAAGACAGGATTTTCACAGCAAGGCTCTGTATTTTGGAGGCTTTGAATGACTTTTTGATTGCAAGGAAATATCATGAGCACTGGCCTCAAGTTGCGCCAGGGGAGGCTTGGATTGGATATTAGGAAAAACTTCTTCACGGAGAGGGTTGTCAAGTATTGGAACAGGCTGCCCAGAGAGGTGGTGGAGTCCCCATCCCTGGAGGTATTTAAAAGCCGGGCAGATGAGGTGCTTAGGGACATGGTTTAGTGGTGGACAGGTACGGTTGGACTCGATGATCTTAAAGGTCTTTTCCAACCAAATGATTCTGTGATCATCCCCTTTGGTGTGTATGTTTTTGGATGCACTGTCATATACAGAAGGTAAAATCATGGTGCCTGAAGATACACGTTCTCTCTCCATCTCTGCCCTGGGCTGTTGGTTGGGAAAGCCAAGGGGATTTGAGGGTCGTCTCTGCTGGCAGATGTAATACGTTCCCTAGTACCATTGGCCTGTGCTCCAGGGCATGTGATATGAGAATGGTCAGGCTGTTGCCTGGCTCCCATCACCAATCCCACCTCCAGCCCTGGATCTCTGCCATACTTGCCCCAGGTGTTGCAACGTGGGTTCAAAGATCCTTGTCTACCCTATGAAAGTGCTGGGAGGACAGACTAGTTCCGTACTTCTTGCGAAGCTCTCGAGCACCTTCCGATTGAAAGGAATTCAGAAAGTCCACAGTATCTTCTCAAATTAGCTTTCATCCTAGGAGCGGTTTTGATTAGTGAATTTTGATAGTACCGGAAAATTGGCACAGCCATGGAGAATAGCACAATTTAAATACTTATATTTCAGAAGTGCCACTTTTCCCATAAACATTGAAATTTGACTAATCACTGCTGGAACTTGTTACCATTCAAAACCCGAAAAATATTCTTGCACTTGATTCCTCAGATAAACCTTATTCAAGGAGAACAAATTCCCCAATCACTACAAAATGGTAAAAAGAAGCTATTAAAGCCGGACACCTGGGTTTTTCTAATGTTTTTGAACGCAGTGAACTGTATCCACTGAATATCGTCCATTTGCCTTGCAGTAGGCACACTGGGACTGCAGCCAGGCTTAGGATCCCCTTGTGCTAAGCTCTTTACCAAAACACAGAGAGACATGGACCTGCACTAAAATAGTCTTCAGTTTCGCTGCGGTTGTTTGTGTGACCTTGGGCAAGTTGTGTAACTGCTCCATGCCTCAGTTTCCCCATCTGTAAAATGGGAGGTGTAAAGCCTACCTCACAAGGATGATGTGAGGATTATTTAGTCAATGTTGGTGAAGAGCTTCAAGACCTTAACATCAAAAGCGCTGCAGGACTGCAGTGATGTTGAGCAGAGCAGGACACAGCAATGCATCATGTCACCTTTCCCCTGTCTCCATGCAGCCCAGCAGAGACAGAGAGGCAGGCTGATCTGAATTTGGGTTTCAAGGAGGACTATCATGACCCACACAAGATGCCACGCTAAGCTTTTGGGGAGTGCTTTTCTCCATCCCCTGAAATGCTCCACTCTCCCTTTGGAAAGTGTTCAGGGAAGTCAACTGAGAAGCCAAGGATTTAGCACAGTCCCATTGGGTCAAGGAATTGGAGAAAGCAGAGATGGAAAGAGCACGTGGGTCATCAGGTGCATTCCCAAGAGCTCCTGTGTCTTATTCTCCCACCCTAAATCCCGTCTGGTTGGAAATCTTCCAAAGAAGGGGTTTGCTCACCCCAGACCCTCTCGATCAGGCACATCAAACAGAAATAATGATCTAAGCTTTCCTAGCAAGAAGTACTATTTTTTGTTAACTAAGCTTAAAACTTAGTCATGCCCATGCCTTGAATCTTGCCTTATTAACCAAACTCAGCCCATTCTGGACCCAGGTCATTCATCCGAAGTTGCCCTTCCAGCGCCGTTCTGACCCAGCATGGCTTGCAGGTGAAGATGCCTGTCCATCCAAGTTAGGATCAAGGATCTGCCAGTTAGACTGGGAGAGGGTTGACTCCTTCCTAGGTCATTTCTGCATCTGAGCCATCCTTACAGGGGGTCTAGAGAGACTGGGGTCTGAATCAGGCCCCCAAAAGTAGATCTGAATGAACAAGGAAAACTACTTCAAGTCCTGCCGCAGGCAACTCCTTTTCTCCCCCACAGCGGCATTTCGACACCATTTCTAGCTTCTGCCAGCAAGCTGCACACGTGGCACTTGGGAGATACAAGGACTGCCAACAACCCTTCCTCTGAGCTGGCCAAGAGAAGTGGCCGAGAGCAGACCTGACCCTCCGCTCGCGTCCAGTGAGCTCATTTCTGCCGATCTCGGTGGTGTTGCCCTTGATTTGGTGCAATGCCGCCAAAAGCAGGGGCAGGCTGCTCGTCAGCAGCTGTCTGAAAAGCTACGGTGGTTTAGGTGGGATGGGCTGACAGGTGTCAACACGATACAAACCTGGTGCTATTAACCCGGCATAGAGTGCCTGCGAGTCTCTTCTTCTTCTTTGTCAATCGCCAAGCAATTTCCTTACGCGTGGGAAGCCCGTTGTTCATAGACGGTGTCTGTAGCGACTTCTCGTTTCACAGGAGGGCTCTAAGCATCTACTCTGTCTTATTCCCCAGCTTTTCCTCTAATTTCGATGTCTTGGAGGGCAAGGTGTGCATGCGCGTGTGTGCTCGAGTGAGAATTTACGAGCAAAAGAAATAGAGCAAGGGCCAACCCATATATTTAGTGCGAGGGAGGTTTTGACCGAGTGAGGAGTGAATGAGAAGCACAGGCTAAGACCTCGGAAAACCAGATGTGCAGATTTTGATCTCAGTTTCAGTCCAGCGGGAATTCTGTAGATCCATCAAGATCGTTGTCTGTATTCCAGGACAATTTCTTCTCTGGGTTCCCAGGGAGTGACAGATTGAGATATTCAAGGGCAGGGCTCTACAGAGGGATGAGATCAGACTCGCTGGGCGCCTTCGACTTCCCCTGGTTTAGTGGAAGCTGAAGGCATCCAGCACATCCCAGGAGGCAGTCCACGTGAGGTTGTGCCCTGTTTATGTTAGCTTATGCTTTGAACGTTCAAAGTTCAATTCTGCTTTCCTTACACCGGTGCAACATGTCGAACGTGACAAGATGTGGTCATTTTAATTTAGGAAGGCTGTTAAAAAGTGTCCAAAGTGCTAGATAAGAGCTCGCAAAATCGACGTGCCCCTTCAAAGACCAAATTCTGGTCTCGATTTCACCAAGGCACCAGCCACCCTCCATGGACCCCACTATTTTTTTTCTGGGAATGCCCTGGTTTTTCTGCCGTCAGCGAGGCCAGAACTTGGCCTGACCCCAGCTGCCCTCATTAACTCCAAAAAGCCCTTTATGTTTGTTGACGATGGCTGTGTTAGGGCGGCAACATTTCGATTCTCAAAACCTTGTGGTGCCTTTTCTTGTGGTGCTTACCCTTCGCAGGACTTCAGTCAAGGCAACCACTTGCATCAAACAGCAACGCCAGTACTTCTCCTCTGTATTACGTGCCAGTGCAGTAACAGACTTTAATGTATACATATATAAATATAGATAGATAGATATATTGCTATAGTTATAATTATATATATATAATTGAGGTTCTGATGCCGCTGTATGGGGAATGGACCATTCCTCTGCAGGATTATACGCTGCTCGAGTGAAACCAACAGCTCAACGTCCTGTAAAGCATTACAACCTTGGCAAGGAGCTTCTCTTTCCCGTGTTCATTTTCCGGCTCCCTTCTCTCCTCCTGCCCTTCTCCTCCCCGCTCCCAGAAACGCATTCCGTGAAAGCTGCTGTTTCGCACTAGCAATTTCTCCAAATAGCTCTCCCCATCGCCGGCAGATGCCACAAGGTGACATCTTCCTCCTGCCGCGGCACGGGGAGGTCTCCCCTTGCCGTGAAAGGAGGATGGTGGGGCAGCATCCCGGGGCAGCATCCCAGGGCAGCATCCTTGCCTTTTTTTTTCACCGAGGCGATGCAACCCGCTGGGTGGCAAGTGGCGTTACTCCCCACTAGCGAAGCCACCCGCTGGCGAGCCTCTCCATCTCAGCTTCCCCAGCGAGACGGCAACTTGGTGTATTTTTTTTTTCTCTTCGGATGCTCGGTTTCCCGCGCTGCTCCGAGCGAGTCGAGCGCCGCAGCCCTCGCTGGCGGGGAGGAGGGAAGCTGGCGAAGGCGGTTTGCTTTGCTCCCGCGAGTAGTTCTGCCTGACTTTGGCGGGGGGGACGACTTCTTTTTGTCAAGGGACTGCTGGGTTGGGTCAATCGTCACCTTCTCGTTACTTTTGAAGTATTGCTGAAACTACAGAGAGATGATAGAACAGATGTTGAGTGAAGGTATTTTCTACTAAAGGGAACAACACCAATAATACTGTAAAAGGTGCTAGAATCAAACCTCATTTTATATACTTTGGTTCTTAGAGAAAAAAAAAAAAAATACACAGAATTCTTCCTGTGCAGCCTTACTGTAGATTGTTATAACCAACTCTTTATCCAAAAACAAAAAAAAGTGAAAAGGTTAAAAAAGGACAAAAACGAAGCGATCCTGTATAAAGTGTAACAAATATGAGTTTCCTATATAAATGTAAATGATCAGACTTATATTAAAATGCACTTGAGGCAGGCGGCAAGCATGAAAAGCTTTTGAAGTATCCTTTTTAATGTACACCACCTGTCTTTTTTTGTTTGGCTGGTGGAAGAGCGAATGTGCCAAGTCACTTTTATTCCCATTTAATTCTGTTCGTGATTTTTGGGAAAAGGAAAGAGGGGTGGAAAGAGGGCGGGAGGTTTAGCTAGTACGGAAACCTGGAATATTCATCTCAATTTAAATTTTTTTTTGTTTTCTTGTTAGTTTATGACGTTGGTGACAGTGTTTGGACTCACACTTCATTTCTCAAATGCTTTTGAAAGCTTTGTTGCCTGCCCCAGGTGCTGAGCATAACTCTTACCTCAAGAACGCTTACAAAAAAAGTCAATTGTTTTTTCCCATCTCTGGAAAATTAAAGCAAACAAATGACAACAACAACAAAAAAAAAAAAAAAAAAAAAAAAAAAAAGAAAAAGCAAACAACCAGCAGTGAATGAAGGAATGAAAATTGAAAAAGAAAGAAGTCAAAGCAGAGGTTTGGTGATCAAACCGAGCCATTCTGGTGCTTCTCCCCTTTTTGTGTTGCTAATGATCAAAATTACATGAGATGGGCTCAGACAAGTTTGTGGTCTTAGGATGTAGCAAAAAATGTATTTAAAAAGAATACAAATTTGCATGGAAAAAAACTGATGGAACATTTAAAGAATGGCTGTTTCAATGTCAGACGTTTAATGTTAGCATGTGTGTGTGCTGTATATACCTTTTCATGTGTGACATGTACAGTTGACTGAGGAAAAAAAAAACATATGGAACCGAACAAAAAATAATAATCAAATGCTATTTTATCAGATGATGCACTTTTTCACCTTGATGAGAAGCCACTGTTCACAACTATGCAATCTTCCAGTTTCTCTCTCTATCTCCTCTCTCCAACCTCAAATTTCCCAACTATTTTCCATAACCTAAACCGTTTTTTCTTTTGTACAAAGAAACACAAAAAGTTCCAAACTCTGGTTCAAGGTGAGAGTGCTACTGTGACTTTTCTCAAACGATAAGAGCTAACAAACAGACAAACAAAAGGGGTTTGGTTTGGTTTTGTTTTTAAGAAAAAGGAGGTTCGGACATGACCCTCTTTATGTTCTCTAAGTGAATCGATGTTTTCTACATGTGCCAGGCTTCTGTTGACTGTTTTTCAGTTTGATTTTGTATCTTGATTCATTTTTCTCTCTCTTGGGTTTTAGGATTTTTTTTTTTTAATTCGTTTCCTTCTGTACTTCTTTTCTTTTTTAATTCTGGTTTTGTATTGTAGGTATTGGGGATGTGAAGATGAAGGTGAAATTTGGCTTAACTTCAAGTGTTTTAGTACATATGTGTGCTATATGTATATAGTTTTCTACATAGAAAATTTTACGCGCTTTTTAACGCACTTTACGACTTGTATGTACAAAGTTGTCTATATAGAAAATGTAGTGAGTGTTACCCGACCTTCAAAGAAGAGAGTTTTGATTAAGAGGAGTTCAGATGCCTGAGTATCTCACGCGCGTGCGCGTGTGTGTGTATTATATACTATATTATATATTATAGAAATATATAATAGTGTATGTCCATGTTAGGGTGTGTATAATCTATACACACATCCAAACCCATGATCATGCCCATCTATACCGTAGAAGTAGAGGTTTTTGTATTTCTTTAAGGTTTTCAAGCTACAATAAATAGCCTGGCTCTACTGGGTAAACTTCTTCCCTGTCCTTAGAGGAAAGGTAGAAAATTGTCCTCCCCTGTTATTCACAGTGCATATTCCCGGGGGGATTTAGCCTTTATAACCTTTCTTTCCCCACCCCAGTTTACCAGCGGGTGCCGAGGAGAGAGTGTTGGTGAGGAAACAGGGTCGTCCAGCGATGAGCTCAGGAAACCACAAGACCACAAGATGTGGCTGCCATCTCCCCCGCCCACCATCAACTCACCATGCAACTTAGAGCACATCACTCCCACTTCTCTGTGCCTGTCAAACTGGGGTTGCTAATGCTTACCAAGCCTTTAAGCACTTTGCACTCATGGTCCCTCTCTGCAAATTCCGCAGGGTCCCCCTCAATACCAGTGGGAGGTGATTCGGACCAGTTTACAGTGAGATCTTCATCAACGTACCCCTTGTCCTCCATCTCTCTTCTGTTCAGGAAGCCCACTGCTGCCTTGTTGGGCCATGCTTTGACCTTCATCCGCTCACCATTATGTTTTAAATGAGACCATTGTGCTTCTCCTTCCTTTCACTCAAGGCTTCCCCATCCTTGAGACCCACGACCCACCATGCTAACACTCTTCAAATCCCTTTCTCAGAATCTCCTCAGCCATGGTACCTCCAGGCACTAGAACAACTTGGCAAAGCGCAAACCCCTGGGTTGCTAGCGTTAGCCCACTCTCGCCCTACATGCTACACGCAGACCTGATGGTCTTGATCCTTATGAGTTCCTTCCAACTTGAGATATTCTGTGATTGATTCTATGACCTCAAGTTTCTTGGGGTAGGGCAGATGAAATCCCATTTCTGACTCATTGGACACCTGATTTAGTGAAGCTCTTCCAAGTGACCAAGGGACAGCTGGGCTGGGTATCATACACAGCTGTGGATACAGAAAGGGCCTCTACTGGAGCCAGTAAAAGTGGGAAGGATGAGGGGAATGATTTGTGACCACCACACGTGAGTGGGAACACAAATGTCCACATCAGTCTGTGGCAGCATGGGTACTTCTTTCGGCCAGTCTTTCGTGCTTGACTTCTTAACAAGAACTTCATGTCAGCCTTCCTACTGAAGTTAAAGCCACATTTATTTCAAAACAACTGTAGTGGAAAAGCTGAGGGCAGTCTTCCCATCTTGCACAACCTCATGGTTGCAGCTGTTGGCGGTCAGTTGGTTGATCGATAAATTTGGGTGGGCTCAGAAACTTCCTGTGAGTGCTTCATGTAACTCAGCTCTCTAGAAATCAGCATTCACACCTAAATAATTTATTGCAAGGCATCTTGTACAGCCTTACATGTTAAACATTGTCCGTTTGATGGTATAATATGTAACACAGCTGTATTTCCTCAAGTGTCCTCTTATCTGCTCTTCCTGCACAAACGCAGGCTCTTCCATCTACCCGCACCGACAGGTTTTAGGCTCTGGTTGTGGCTGGTGTTTGCAAGGAACTATAGTTGTCCCTTGGACATCCCATTAGGACGCTGGCATCTGTGGGCTGTGTTAATGGTTAATCCCCCACACAAATCAAAGACAGTATTTTTTTCCCCCTTGGCTCACTTTAAGGCAGAACACCTGATTTTTTTCCCTGAAAATGTAGTGCTGAGAGGTGCCCACCTATGGAGGCCAGGTGGAGTCATCCTCTGCCCCAGTTAGCAGTTTGTACTAAAGCCTTAAGGAAAAAAATGAAGATACTTTTCTAATTGATAGATTCAGCAAATAGAGGAACCTCGAAGGGCAAGCTTGACTCAATCCATATCTTGCAGCTAAAATCTTTTAAGTCCATACACTCCAATTTCTTAAAGGGGGCAACTTGCAAAGGTTCCTTCCTTCCATGTCTCACCAAGAAAATCTACGTAAGGGAAAGAAATACATGGAGGATGCTTGGCAATATATTCTTCCTCTCCAGGTTACCCAGCCCCGCCAAAGCAAAGCAATGCACTCATCAGAGTTAAATAAAAGCAGACCTGCGCTTCAGTTCAAAATGCCTTTTTGTGACATGAAAAAGCAAATCTTTAAGAGTGTGTTTGGCAAACAGCAGGAGACGTTCACTTTGTGGACAAGTATAAAGCCACCTGTAGCTTTCAGACCCGAAGAGAGAGCGTATTTCTTGACACACACCCACACCCACCCCGGTTGGGGATGTTTGTCCGAAGTGCTTTGCCTGCTGCGTCTATGAGCATGGGATCCAATCCTCTAATTTAGCAAGAAAAGCTGGGTATCCAGTGAGTTATCAAGGACCCTTCCATATGCAAGAGAGACAGCAAGATACCTCCAGGTAGGGATTCATCACAGCTGGTTTCCAGTTTAGATCAAGTTGTGTGACCTTTAGCTGGTTACATTTAGGTGAGTTGAATCCCACCAAAAGTGGACAGGATTTACCATGCTTCCAAACCATTCTCCACCATGGCTTACTGTGAGACTTGTCCTCTTTCCACTCTGCCAACGAGCATTCAAAGTTGTCTCCCTCGGCATAGCTCCATGCTTGCTCAGCAGCCCCTGCCAAAGTGGCACATCCACATCAGGCATTCCCCTCCCAGGACTAAGCGTATCAGGCTGCAATTCAGAGTGGGATCTGCTCAAGAGAGCGGGGAATTTGGTTTTCTTAAGTGATACACACTTTCTGTGACAGTCTTCTGGTCACTCCAGGGGTTCACAAAAAAAACCTTGAAAATTAATGCACAAGCGATAACCTTCTGTGTGTGTTCCCAAAGGATACGGTCATTCTTTGGCTAGGTGAAAAGCAAAAAGTAAAATCTGAGCCACAACAGTGACTGGTTTAGTAGATTCACACAGCAAACTGGTAACAATCGCATTGGCTTCTTCTCCTGATCATGAGCAATCTGTTCTGGTCAGTTCTCCTCATTTTCTTTAATTCAGCCATGACATTGTAAATGACATGAGATTGCCACCACTTACAGAACAGCTGGGGAATTATACTCTTTCCAGGGCACCTCTTCCTACCTTTGCAAGAAGATTAGGAGATGTTTGAGCAGCAGCAAAGGGGCTGCCTCGTCCAGAGCTTCAAACTTGTTTTTGTCTGTGTTTCGTGTCAAGCACCTGAGAGCTCCTTACATCCCTGATAATACGTGGCTCCTGCGTCCTGGGATATGAGGGTGTCATGCCCTACCTTTGCTGCACATGCCACCTCATGGATGAGGACGGTCCAATGGCCCAAAGAAGAGCTTTTACCAACCACCCCTATGCTCAACCTTATCGGAAAGGTTTTCCTGTATCCAACCTGGTTCCCCCTCGCTATAGTTAAACCCACTGCTTCTCATCTTCATGTCTTTTCTCCTGTGGAAGCACCAGGTACATGTTGTCCTGGACTGAGAGACTAAATATAAAAGCCAGGATGCCCAAGGCTACTCCAAATCCCTCCCAAGCTATTGTGATGAGAATTGACTGAAGAGCCCCAGTCATCCAGGTGCCTTAACAAGTCTCCTTGTGGGAGTGCAGACCAAGCAGGCAGATCCCACCAGGTACCAGCACCGGTCACACCAACGCCCGGTCACTTCACTGGTACCGCCTTTCTTGCCACGTATCTGCTGTTGCCTGAAAAGAGCAACAGAATTCATCAAGGGGCTGCCCTTCTACTGAAGCCTTGTTTTGTTGGCCATCGTCAACAAGTCCAAGCCGATACTCATGAGCATACGTTGGTGAATGTAGTCTCAAGCGTTCCCAGGGTGTGCTGCTTCCCCTTGGCCATCAAAAAGGGAGGGAAAATGGCTTATCTTTCTTTCGCATATGTTCAACCTCAGTAGATTCCCCTACTGTGGTCCTCCCTCTTTGTCTGCCCTCGTGCACTACGAGTACCCCTAGAACACAGGCTATTTCTCAGAGCTGTTTTATCAACATTAAAAGTCATGAAAAATCAATGGCAAATTTTCCCTTGGAGATGACTATTTTGTAGGAAATGCTTCTGATTTACTTCCCCCCTTTTTTCCCCCTTTCTAAAAGGCATTATTTCTAAATGGGCTCTAATATCAGTATCAGTGTTAGTAGGATCCATTGATTAAGCTGTGAATCAAAGCTCACTGCTGTGTTTGATATACATATGTTAACGACAGTTGTGTTAAGCCAAATTTACCAGCTGGATTCTTCAACATCCCTTTGTTTTGTATCTACCTCACTATGATTTCTTTGATTTCTTGTGATTTAGTGTTGTATACAATGTCAGAGGTGATATGTAGATAAATATATATATATATATACAAATATATATTTTTTGCTTTGCAATAAAGCTCAAAGCTATAACATGAATATTCATAAAATGTCATAATCTTTATTGTAATGTTCCCTTCTTAGTTGTAAAATCCTGTCTGGATCCTATTTTCCTGTACACTAGAATCGATATTGTCTTCATGAGTGAATGGTTATCATTTCTGTTGCTTTTCCATTTAAGTGATATTTTTGAGATGCGAGATAGACACCAGAATTGTCAAACATTAATTGGTTTACTTCCCCCCACCCAAATACAGCCTGTGTGTAACTGGAATCAAACAGCGAAGTGGAAAGAAAATGATTTGCAGTCCTGATCTTTCAATTTTGGTTTGTCTGATCTTAACATTGAATTCAGCAGGAGGTGGAGAAGGAGCCAAAAAAAGAGGGGCTATTAGGACTGATGAAGGAAAAATATGTTCATCTGTTTCCATTTGGGTCAAGAGGGGATTCATTCTTCAAAATAATTGAAATGCGGCGCTTCCCTGAGCACGGGGACCCACAGTCATCAAAATTAACTCCAGCCGTTGAAAAGTTGTGTGGGTAATGGCAGTCACTGACCCAGAGTCACTAATCCAGGTCCTTTCTATGGGAATGGAGAGAGACAAAAAGTTCCCTAGGACAATTGACCCATGCTAAGACACTTGTCTACGGCATGTGGGATGCATCTCCTCCAGGATGGCTGTGTCTCCCCATCTCTGTCGGTGGAGCTGAGAAAATGAGCTCACATTAGATACCTCAACTTTATGGGCTAAAATAAGTTCCAGGGCTTCCATTGTCAGTGCACAAATAACCTCCTGGCACACGAAAACCGTCTCAATTTTTGGTCATGTGCGTTATTCTGAACCACATGGTACCTTGTGCTCTGTCAATGGAAGGGACGAGGAAGGTGGGAGCTCCTGGTACAGCGAGCAGGACTTCGCCTACTTCTTCCATCCTCATGTGGTGGAAAATGTCCTTGGACCCAGTGACTAGCCAGCACTACCATAATGACCAACATCTGGCACAGAAATGCTGGCTGAGTCCTGCAGTGTGGAGAGGAGCATCAGGGTGGATTGTTGAGGTGGATGGGACCTCTCATCTGTTTATTCCCAGTAAAGTCTTTCCGAGAGCCTCACAGCTTGATCCTGCTGCCTAAAATGTGAGGGGACAAAGCCCACATCTGCCCAGTGCAATCCTTCTTCAACACCCACACTGCTCCCATAGGCTGGAATTAGAAAAAAAGCACTGAACCCCAAATGCTGGGACTCTTTGCTTGATTAGAAAATATTTCCATGGGTCTGAAGCATTGACTTTACTGGGAGCAGAATGAGGTGAATCCTCTCCATTTCCTTTCCACCAAACTCTGGGGAACGTAACATTTCCCCCCGCCGCTTTCTCAAAGCAAACAAAAAAGTAGTGACCAGAAAGAATTGGACACAAATGGAGTATGATGTATTTTTTTAAAGCAAAGAGAAAAAATACTACTGAACTTAAATCCAGCTATTCCATCAGGAAAAAAAAAAAAAGAAAGATGCAGGAAATGAAACCCAAATATGAATAAATCTCAGTGGAGAAGATGCTGTTGGGTTTCACCTAAAGCACAAGACAGGACTGCAAAACACATATTTAGAGTCGGTTTCACGAGACCCCTTCTGCGTAGTCTTCTCTCTAAAATTGGCACAATTGTTCAGTACAAACAGCATTTTTTTTCCTCATTCTGATCTGGTGTCTGTACAAATCTGGCTTGGTTTTTGGTTTGGTTTTATTATTTTTGTTGCCTGTTCCCAGCTATTTCTATTTTTACGGTGTAGTATTTTGTCTATATGGAATGAAATACAGATGTGTTCATGAAATTGTATAGCAGATGGAATTACAGGTTGGAGTTGATTTGAAAAAAAGAAAATCTAACAGTGAGAAAAATATCTATATGAAAAGTATGCTTCCAAAGTGTGTGTTTGAATTTGAGCATTTTGTCATTCTACTGAGCTTTTTGAAAGGTTTATTTTGAAATAACGAGACTTTATGAAGGTTGTGGGTTTTGAGATACCAAAAAGCACAATTACTGTTAAACTGTTATAATTTTGTTGAGGTTCCATTATGTTATTTCATTCTTTGCCTATCTGAACATTATAATCCCAAAATTTTGACGTGAAATACATAATCCTTTGTATCTGCTCATTAATCATCTTGCATTAGGCAAAAGGGAGAGATGCAGCTGTTTCATTTCTGCTCAGAAATCATGCAGAATTCCTGGCCGTATTTGTTCTTTATTTGCTTTAAAAATAGGGTTGAATTTTGTACTTAGTGATTATTCTCTTCAAGACCTACTGTAAAGTCAAAAAGGTCTCCTTTTAACTGAGTGACAGTCTATCCAGTAAATGGAAGAGACGGCCTGGTTTTTTATCACATCTGCAGGAATATGTGGTTTGTGAAGGACTAAGCCGTGCAAATCGCTTGTGGATCTGATTTGGTGACGCTGGTAAACGTTAACGAGGGGCCAGGTTTATCCTCGTTGCACTCCGCAGCTGCAGGCGTAGGTACTGGATGAAGCAAATGTCTGAAGTAGCGTTAACGGTGTCCTCAGGTGTTCAGAGGGCTGGTGGGTTGTTTGATGACATGGGAAAGTCTTAAGCATTTCTTTTTCTTCACCTCTTCGCCTGAAAGGAGCCTAGATTTTCTTCCCTTACTCTCTCAAGTCCTTCCACTGATGCTAATGGAATGCCTTTGGTTTTGGTCATGGAAGCATTTTCTTGTCACACCTTCTTGTTGCTTTGCTACTGTGGTCATATCACGACAATTTGCTAATGCTGACTTTGAGGTTTTATATCCTGCTGTAGCATCGGCTCTGCTTTACTGAGAAGCTCTGTGTGTCTCTTCCATTACGTGCAATATCTCTGTGGAGGAAAGAGAGGTTCTTCTAGCTTCATGCTCGCTGCTGTGCTACCTGCTCTTTTCAAGGGGGTAAGACTGTTCATTTCTATAAAGGTCCCATTTATTTTGGCAACTGTATCATGAGCAAAATTCTCCTCTTACTCCAACTCTGTAAATGTGGGAGGGCTTTACCAGCTTCAGTGGAGCTGACTCAGCATTTATGGAGTAGCAGCATGCATTGGTGAGAAGGGTGTGCTATTTGAGCGGGAGTTGCCTCTGTTGACTGTTACATGACAGAGGGGTTATAACAAGTGGATATAATAGCATCAGGAATGTCTCTGCTGTCTCACTAAAGACAAGATTGGGTAAAGGGTTGAGCAGGTTCTGGCAATGGAGCTCCTACAGAAACCAAGACTCATTTGATTTGGATCAAGGGTCTCCTGAGATCCTTTGGGCAGCAGTGCATTGGCAGAGCCTTTCACCTGCGGGACTCTGTTTTATTTTCTCTTGGTTATTTCCTGAGATTTGGAGGCACAGAGCTCCACACAGAGTCCTGAGGTTTGGACGCACAGAGCCCCACACAGAGTCAGAGTTGGCTCACTCACTGCTCAGGTCAAGTCAAGATGGTTGGCAGCAGGTGAGGGAGATGTCCATGCTATTAAGAAGCAGACTTGTGTCCAAGGTATGAAGGTGAAACCATGGTTTGAGGGCTTCTGGGTCCCTTAATGGCTGTATGGTTGGGCATCAGGACACGCCCCGGCTCATATGCTGAAGGGGAGACCAGTGCACCATCAGAAGATCCCGCAAAAGATACCAGAGCTTAAAATATATAGAAAAAGTGCTGCAATTTTAGCCCATTGAAATCCTTCTCTGAAATACGGACTCACGTAGCAAAGGGGGCTAAGGACATAGTGCCCGAGGTGGCAACTGTGAAGCTTTATTTGTTATGGCCATTCCACTGTCAGGAAAAGGTGGTTGTTCAAACAAGCGATGGATCGTCTTAAACCTGAAGAGAATTAGCCTGGAATCACCAAAGCGGTCATGCCATCCAGCCCATAGTCCTGCTGGACTGTAACCTTGACTAGATATGCAAGAAGGAGGTGTAAGGCTGGTAGATGCTGAAAGGATAATCTTCCCCTACTCAGTGGGCCTGTCGCATCTCTGAGGCTGGCTTGAGCCTCAAACATGCACCTTGAATTACTTTTCTGAAGTGATAATGGCAAAAGCTGTGAGGACACTCGTCCCTTCTTGGTGCCAGTCCCTCTTTGGATCATTAGCTCAACAGCGATGACATCACTTGGCAGTGAATTTCTTACAGATCTGCCTGGGCACCAGATGAGCGTTATACTACCCAGCCAATTTCAGTCTTCGAGATGAACAACCAAACTACCTTGCTGGTGGACCTGCTTGGGCTCTCACCTCACAATCTGGCACGCTCTTTATGTACCACTGAGATGGAGGGTGAGGGGTTGAGTGACATTTGGATGTGCTCTGAAGATGTAACAGGTCTAGACGTGATAAAAGCCACAGATTATTATCCCATTCCTGTTGGGTTCCTTGTCTACATCCACACTAATAAATTAAACAGTGCAGGACCTGGGTACAGGCACTGGCACTCTGTTGTCAATATTGTTCAATAGTAAGCAAGGTCCTCGGCACGGTTTTGGCCGGGGACAGCTAACATTGACCCCAACAATCCCCTACTTGAGGATTTAGCAGGGCAGCTGGAGGCAACAGGCACTTTGGTTGCGGGCACCCTGCCTTGGAGGCTAAGGGACACTGTCAGAGGCAGAAAGAATGGGCCCTGGCAGTGTTTTGTTTTTTATAGATATAGTCAGCATGAACCTTGCCAGCTGCTAGTTAAATGGCATGACAAGCTATGGTGTGACAATCCAGAGGAGGTAACATTAGACCAGACCTGCAACCAAGTCCCTGCTTAATAAGAGAGACAAGGTTTGAGGGAGAGATCATATCTTTTACTAGAAATATATATTTTATTATTAAAATACCTCCCCCTTTAAACCATGCCTCTTGTATTACCTTAGATTATGCCAGCTAGCAAAACGTGACCGGGCAGTGTTTAGAAGTGTCTTACAATGGATTTTGCCTCAGCGTTGTCATTCTAGCGTTAACAAACTTTTGTGGCCCTTTTAATCCTTATGGCCTGCACCCTGTTCTTATCCCAGGGTACACGCCAAAGCAAGAGACTTCAACTTTGCGAGGTGCCAAAGGCTTCTTATTAAGTCCAAAAATACCATCCCTGCTTTCCGTGGGAGCTGAGGGGATCAGTATGTTCCAGGAAGAGCCCAGAATTTTTTTGCTCCATGCCTTCCCTTTGTTATGCTGCCAACAGAGCCTCAAGGACAGCATATGGCCTTATTACACTTGCTTTTTTAAAAAAAAAAAAAAAATAAAGACTCCACAGTGCTGCATGAGTTTTAGTGGTGTAAAATGTGCTGTGTTTATGTGCATTTCCCTCCGACAAGCAAGAGATTTCTGCAGAATTCAGCAGCTTCAGAGCTGGCTGCATTTTCCTGCAATAATTCCTTATTTTTGAGGCTAGGGGAATGATCACTTCCCCACGCTCCAAGACTGATTTAAAATGTAATTCTTTGCCTTCTTCCCAAAATAATTCTTCAGTTCCGATGCTCACTAGGAAATCAGCCTTGGGTTTTCTCAAAACTCATAGCCAAGAGTGCTGAAAGAATTTGCGTCAGCTGAGCCCTGAGGAGGTGTTCGGCATGGCAACGTGAGATTGGGTTAAGAGTTCACAGATCTGGTAAAGCAGATGGCTGCACAACTCTCTGGATCACTTGTATTTGCTCGCTCCGTCAGGTGCTGTAATCAGTGCATCAGATGCTTCTGCATTATTATTTTCTATAAATAGGAAACTTTTTTCTTGGAGAAAACAAATGCATTTGCCTCTCCTTATATCACGACACAAGAAACCTTGGTCCATATCAGCCAAATATAGGTAATTCAAACAGCAGAGATCACACTTCACCGGAGCAGTACAGTTCCTTTCTCAGGAAAAGAAGTGCCTGGTTTACACAGAGCAAAAAGACAGCTGAAATGAATCTGGTATTAAAAATTATACCAAATGGCATCATTTTTTAAAATGGAGAATCTCAAGCCAATGCAGGAAAGAGAGGCTGGTATCAGTGAGGAATATAAATGAACGCTGATAACATCAGTGCAGTTACCTCTGCATTGCTGAGGTACAACATCGCTGCTCTGACACAACCCTGTCAGTCTTGACTTTCCCTGCATCAAACTATTTGGCTGAAATTGCCAATGGAGATGTTCCTCGGAGCCCACTGTTGCTTCAGCCTTCGTGATGGGATATTGGGATATTGGACAAAAATTCTTTAGCTCTGCTGTTCCATCCATTAGCACTGCCATTTCCAGCCTACTCGCGTTGAGATACATTTGAAAATCACCTGTCAAGGTGATCTTCTGTTTCTTAGACTCTTTACGGGTGTGGAAGGAAAAGAACTTCTCGCGTTCGACATTATGAGTCACATTGATGACATTACAATTTCTATTTCTGCAAAACATCTCATCGGAACCTTAATGACCAGTTTACACCTTATTTGTGCAGTAGCACTTCCAAACAAACTAGTTTTCATCTTCTTCCCCAAGTCATGGTTTCAGTAGAGAAGTGTCACCTGCTGAAACTCTGGAGTCACTTTCAGTCTTGGTCTTCTATCCAGACTTGGTCATAGTCAATTTTGCTTAGCTTGTGAATTCAGATAAGCTTGCAGCACAAGGTAGCACACCCCTAAACAACTAAGAGCAGCTTGCCAAGCCCCTCCAAAGGAGCACTGTGAGGTCCTTCAGCACCTCTTCCAGATTTTTACTGCAACATATAAAAACAATTCAAAGGCTTGAACTGCAATGTCTGCTACCTTACAATTGGAGAGGAAATCTTTCAGCGTGCCCATCTCTCTTGCACAAAACTGACATCTTTTTTTCTGGCAGAACAAATAGCATCATTTGTTCTCATCTTCCAAAGAGGTTTTAGTGGACTAATGTCAAGGATCCGGTGCTGAGACATTCCATGTGTTCCATAAAGCACAGATCTTGCAGATTGTGAACATCTTGGTGGAATCTGGACGCTGTGAGCTGCTCCAGCAATCAGTGTCCTTGCATGACCCAATGAACATGCTTTCGGTTCCCAAAGCCACTGGCTAAGACTACAGTCAAAGGCTGCACACAGGTGTTCCAACTGGGAAAACAAACTAGAGGTGCGTTTAGATGAGAGGAACTGTTCTGACAACTGCTGTGGAAAAGAAGCTGTGATGCCTTGGCATGAAATGAAGGAAAGAAAAATTAAGATAGCTGTTACTCCAAGATGGATTGATAAGTTCAAGATGGAATAAGCCAGCATTGAAATGTGTCAGTACTTTAGAAAAACCAAAGCTCCACAAATTTTTAAGAGCCGGGACAGAATGAATATTGCTGGTAAGAGTCAATTTATCCGACTTTGATAACTAAAGGTTAGCTCTCCAAACTCAAGCTAGTGCTGCTGAACTTTCTCTTTGATTCTTGGAGAATAACACTCACCCCTCCTAGCAGAGATATCTAAAGTATGAGAGATGGGAAACACCTATTTCTTTCCACTGACTACAAAAGGAGCCAAGGGTGATTTTCTAACACGATTTTTGTGATCACAGGCCATTTGCACTAGTCATGCAGCAAATTCTTTTGTGTAGGAATGAGGCAACATTCCTGCTGTCCTTCTTCCATCCTCCATTCAACAGAGAAGCTCAGACATCAGCATCCAAGGGGCAAAATCACTGTAGAAGGTAGAGGTCTTCATTGTTTCCTAGAATAACAAAGCCTACCCCTCTCAACTAGCCTCAGTCTCGTGTCCCAAAGCTTTACATAGTCTAATTTTAAGCAACTTGGCTTATCAGATTTTGACCGCTTCTTTTCTAGCTTGGGAGCTCGTGCTTTAAGTATCTGAGTATTTTCTGGGTAGGCAGTAAAGAAGTCTTCATGGACATCCTGACTTTTCAGCCTTTTGGGGTTAGGCTTGTGGTTCACTGTCTTGTTGTTGCTTAGATTTTGGGAGGAGTGGTGCTTTTCCTTTTGGAAGGATTTTTTGTTGTTGTTGTTGAATTTATCTTTGTCTTTTAAATTGCTTTTTGCTTTAGAATAATGATCATAGCTAAATGAATGCCTCTTGCAGTGAGGCAGCGCACCTAGCACATGCCTCCATCCTTTGACTGCTTTTCCACTGGCTCGTCAAGCTTCGAGGGGAATGCCTCATTTAATGAAAGCCCAGGGTAGAGGAGCACTGGATGAGAACGTGTCTAATCCTTGAACCTTTCCTCTTTAAAGGGATAAGCATTCTTCCTGACCAGGGATTTTGCCAAGTTTTTTACTTTTCTATGAGCCAGATTGATACGAGCTCCCACGGTGTTAGGCAGACTGCACCAGCAAAGGCAGGCTCTTCTCAAAAAGAAGGTAGTTTTTAAAAATAAGGTAACCAAGGTGCAGTGGCAGGTTTGCCATGTGGAGGAGCTCCTCCTCAGGTCAAGATCGAGGTGTGTTGTGAGAGAGGTGTGGGTTCCTCCATGGAGGGGCTTTGCAATGAGGAGGTGAGGAGCAATGGTGGAGCTGACTGCAGGAGTCAAGCCTGATGGGAGGATGTAGTGTCTGACAGAACTAATGCGTGGCTGCTGATACAACCAAGAGCATCCCACCCTTGTGCTGGACTCATGATGTTTCTTACAGTCTCACAGTGTTCAGAATAAAATCTAAAGAGAGGCAGGGATGGAAGAGCTTGGAAAAATCATTTGTCTTTATCTCCATTGAGCTCATAACGTTCATCCAACCTCCTCTAGCCTCTGGCTGGGACTTCATTTAGCTGAGGATTGCAGACACAATTTTCAAAATATGAGGTTTTTTCTTTCGGTATAAAATATTCCTTCTAAGCAGTTCTGCAGCCTTTCCCACCTGAGTACCATACATTTACTTACCTAGCCATTTGGAGTGGGGAGAGGAGTTGAAAGAGGGATTAATCCCACTTAACTATCACTCTCTAAAAGTTGAAGTGCCTGGTCTAACCTCTTTGCATCTGCTTCCTCTACCACCAGTGGAAGGAGACGGGCACCTTTGGAGAGGAATTCATCTCACACCCGTTTTTTGGGTCTAACTTTCACTAAGTTGAACTCGGCCTATTTACCTGAGTAAAGGCAACTCGAGGAGGTAGAAATTGCAGAATCAAGCACTAAATAAATTCCTGAAATACTCTTCAAGGGACAGGGACATTTCTGCGGTAAGCCTGTATTTTAGGTGGTTATGAAGTCAGCTGGATACCTCTTCTCGGAGCTGTGATTTCACCTGCATCTTCCTGACTATTTTCTGATTACTGCGTTTTCTTGCTTAGCTAAAAGCCTAGTTGGTTATAAAGTAAAATCAATGTGTTTGACTAAATTAGCAAGTTACCATCATGCTTCTACTATTTTAAAGCTTGTTTAACTCAGAAAAGTCAAAGCTGGTTGCAGTAAGCCATGAAGTCATACGTGTGTGTCTAGGGCATGTGATAGGCTAGACAGAGAGATGTACAAAGACAGGGAGGATGCGTACTAGCAGTGTACCACAAGTTGCAGACAAGGAGCACACTGATGGTTCCTCTCGGAGCGCCGGGATGTTTTGCTGTACTTTCGGAGTAGACACGAGTATAAAGTTGTGGGACCTCAGCTGCTCTCATCCAGCCCACAGAGACAGGGCAGTCGGTTGCACTAAGGTAATTCTGGATTAACGCCATTGAATCGAGGGGTTGAATTCGGTTTCGCCCCAGCGATTTCCTGAATTGCCTCCTTTGTGGTATGTCCTACGCGCCTGCTGGCTTAGCTGCGAAGTTGGCTTTTTAGGGTAGGAGCTGAGCATCTTCCTCGAGTTAGTTCCACGCAGTGGGTTATTGCCAGGGCTGCAGTCATGTGCATCTCATCTTGATAATTTCAAAAAAGAAAGAGCCCCTTCCAAATACATCTGTGGCTTCGAGTCACAGGGCCAGTATGGATGATCCTTCTTTAGGCAACTCATCCACACAAAAAGTAGGTGATTTATAATAAATGCACAAACTCAAATCCCAGCTGTGGGAAGCTGAACACCAGTTTGCCTGGCCAGAGACTGGTGGGTGAGTGAGAAGCAGCAGTTTGACAATGCAAAACCATCCGTGAACTCCAGGAGCTCAGTGGGGTGGCAGAATGCCGTGACTCAAACACACAGTCGCATCCCTCATTGAACGGTTTTTACATTTCTTTAAATGTCGGGGTTTCGACAAAGTTTTCATGCTTTTTATTAAGGCAAAAGTACGTGCTTGTGAAATTGTGAAATCGATGTGTTATTTTGTATCTGTTTAAAAAAAAAAAAAAAGTGTATTTAAAGCTAAAGAGCCGTTATTGTGCGGGGTTTTCTCTCAAACTGGTGCATACACTTTACATCAGGGACCTACTATACATAACAAAAATCAGTGATACAGTTACTGTAAAACCAGATACACACCTTTTACTGTAATAATAACTTTTAAAACCTTGCACTGTAATGGTTGCTATTAAAAAACAAAAAAAAAACAACAAAAAAAAAAAAACCTCTTGTCAGAACTGATTTTGTATCTTTGATTATATCTGAAATTTTAGCATTTTTGTATACTTACCATGTCAACGATAGCATCCTCCATGGTTACTTTCCGGGTTCTGTTTCCTTTCCGTCTAATCAAACACATGCATTGCTACATGTTGATGGGCAGGGTACGGCCGTGGGAACCGAGTAGGTCACCCCCCGCTCTTGTTCAGAGAGGTGCGCCCGAACAAGCCGAGTAGAAGGAAAAGCAAAGACCCCAAACCATTTGGATGGTTTCAGATCCCGTTCAGAGTTCCAGCCGCCCCAATCGTACGACGTTTCTTTATTCTGGCGTTGTTCTGGCCGCGTTGGCTGTCCAGCTCCATCACACAGCAATGCATTGCGAGTAGGTAGGAAATCCAAACCAACGAGATAACTTTGCGATCACTAAGTTTATTGATTCTTTTTTTCTTCCCCTTTTTAAACATTTTTTTAAATAAGATGTATTTGGAATCAGGCAGCATGGTGTTGCAATTCTTTCTGTTTTTAAATACTGATACATCCTGTGTGTAAAGTCTTGTTTCTTAGCTAAGAGAATCTTAAATGTGGAGCTGAGTTCGAAGCATTTTTTTCCTTGTTGTACTGTGATTTGGGAATTATTTTGATATAATCCTTTAATTTGGTAGAAGATTTCCCACACCTTCTCCCTCCTTCCTATCATCATTTCATATTTTTTACAAAACTGAAAAAAACCAAACAAACAAAGGAACAAATAATCTTTTTTTCTCTCTTTAGGCTGTGTAATGTTGTGTTGTCCAGATTCTGTATAAAAATATGTATATGATGTATCTGATATTTGGCAGTGAACGGCTGCAACTTTAACCAATATAATTAACAAAGAAATGCATAATGTTGGTGTTTTAAAAAGTAAAAAAAAAAAAAAACTAGTTAAGATGTTTGTGTAAACTTGCATGGTTTAAAATGTACTTAGTGCATTGAGAAATGTTGTTAGGGTCCTAAGTGAAAGGCTGGTTTACTTTTTGATTCTAATGGTGATTGGTTTGTTGATCAGAATATCCCCTATACTGTATGTCTTAGTTTATTTAGCATATTTATTTCTTTTTTTCCTCAAGATCTAGCATAGTGTATCTATCTATATGTAATACTGTTCCTTAAAACCAGGTTGTGGAAACTGCGTTTTGTCCGGCAAAATGATGTTTTGCATCACAGTTGTGATTCAGTTGCGTTCCATTCAATTAGCTGCGAAGTCCAGGTTTGACTTTCCTTTGGGATCTTACTTGCCGGCGGGGAGATGCTAGAGGCCAGGCTGCGAGTGCCACTGGGACAAGGAGGACCCGAGTGGCTTGCTCCAGTCAGACAGCAGGACATCAGCGTCAGGCCTGGCAGTCTCTGACAACGGAGGGGTATGAGGGCAGGATTTGGTCCCCCCTTAGCAAACGAAGGCTGGGTTTTCCCTCCCGGCGGCATGTGTTTTATCAGGATCACAGCAGGCATCCCCTGGGGTTTCTCCCAGCTCTCTAATGGATGAATTTGGCTTTTAGTGGCAGCCATCCAACACTGCTGAAATAACGGGGTACCAGCAGTGGAGTGTGGACCACCAGCCCTCGCCACCATGAGAAACACAGTGAACCTTCAGCACTCGCAATAAGCTCCATGCTCCCTTCCAGAAGCACAAACCCGCTGCGTTCAAGAGGAGCTGGCTCTGTGCCCTGCAGAGCTGAGTCTGGACAATGGATGTGATGAGAGCTAGGACCAAACGTCCAAGCCAGGACCACATGAGCAATGGTCACGGTTCGTATCCATGTCTTCTTCCCCCACCAAACTTCTTAGCCGTTTTCTCCAAGCTTTGCTTATGCTGAACCACCAGAACGGGGACATTTCCAAGCCTCCAGCAGGAACTGCACTGACACCATCAAAAGTCACTGGCTTTAGTGACCATTAATGACTCCCAGGATTGACCTCCCTGCGCTGGTCAATGAGGACATGTTCTCATCTCTTAATGCCTGAAAAATCTCCAGTGGCCTTTCCCAAAAATAAGACCGAGCTAGACTTAGATACATAGAGCTATCCCATTTCTTAGTGTTCTTCATCCCAGAGGGTCTCAAAGGGCTTTTCCAGCATAACACGATCTTTCTCGTGCAGCCTGTGAAGTGGCGGAGCACTGTTACTAACCTACAGCCGCCTCTGGGGTGAACCTGCCTGACGTCCGCCAGCTCACGGCAACTCTATGCAACAGTCTAGTGCGAGAGGTGTGGATCGCGCCCTGGGGGAACTTAGCAAAAGAATAACATGCACAAATCCCAGCTAAGTCCACACCAAGACCAGAGAGGACAGGTTGACTCATTTAATTTTCCTTTTCTGGGCAGTTCCCCTCTTTTTTTCTGTCCTCACACAATGTTGGGCATTGAGCTGTCCAAGTAACCGAAACTTTTCCAGTTTGCTTTCATCAGCTTTTTCTTTCCTAAAAGCTTTTAAAATATTCTTTTCACACAGGAGAATAGGGAACAAATCCGCCCCTCCTCGGCTCCAGAGATAAAATAATTCCATCCCTCTCTCTTTCCTTGCCTCCCTTCTTTATACAAGCTATTGGCCAATTAACTTTCAATCTTCTCTGATCTCCACCACTTCTTTTAAACCACGGTTACGCTCTGATTTTGCTGCTTGATGTTCTAACTGGTTTTAATCCAGACAGAAGTAAACAGCCTGACATTAGGCACTGGCAGGAATCCTTGCTTGGCATGCAGATATATGCACTGTCCTGTGGCCAAATCGTACAGCTTGATGGATGCCGGCTTGTGGCCTTGACGCTGACTACAAATCCTGTGATTTGTTGCAGGATTGGCTGCATCTCTGAAAAGCTGCTCGTGGCAGTCGTCTCCCCAGCTTGGTAAGCTTTATTCTTACTTTGTTCCAGATCCAGAGTTTCTCCAGTAAAACAGTGGAAATGCCCAAACGCTGGCTCTCTGGTGAGAGGAGGAGATCACCTGGTTGATGTTTCATGGCACGATGCTCAGTGGATCTTTCTCTTTAAGAGGGATTCGGTCAATCCTGAGTCCTAAGTCTTTATATAGAAAAGCTCCTGCTGAAATCAAGTTTTGCTTTCAAAGGCTGTGAGATGAATTATTTCAGACCCCTCAAGGTTGTATGTGGAGCATCCTCAGGTGGAGGACATCAGTATTCAATCCCTTGCAAGAGCCTTTCCTAATAGTCACCATTTTGCTTCTACAAAGCTGGCCTTCTGTATCTTCAACATATCTGGGAAAAGGAGCTGCGCCCTGTTAGAAAAAAGCTTATTCCTTGAGAGATGCAATCTGGAAGTATGCTCACGTAGTGCCACCTTGCCCTTGGCCTATCTGCCTCTTCGTGGCCCCACATACATCAAGGGGAAGCTGGCTTTTAGAGCAGCATCCTGCAGGGAGTCAGCCTCTGATGGTCGGTCCTCCTTCCCTGTCCCAAGGCCAGCATGAAAATGTTTTCATTTGAGCAATTAACCGTACATCTGATGTAAATTATCAGAGTCCTACAGAAATAACTGGAGCTATTCTAACATGCACCAGCCAAGGGCATGTGTCGTGGTTTAACCCCAGCCGGCAACTAAGCCCCACCCAGCCGCTCGCTCACTCACCCCTGGTGGGATGGGGGAGAGAATCGGAAGAGTAAAAGTGAGAAAACTTGTGGGTTGAGATAAAGACAGTTTAATAGGTAAAGCAAAAGCCACGCACACAAGCAAAGCAAACCAAGGAATTCATTCAGTGCTTCCCATGGGCAGGCAGGTTTCAGCCATCTCCAGGAAAGCCGGGCTCCAGCACATGTAACGGTGACTTGGGAAGACAAACGCCATCACTCCGAATGTGCCCCCCTTCCTTCTTCTTCCCCCAGCTTTCTATGCTGAGCATGACGTCATATGGTACGGGATATCCCTTGGGTCAGTTGGGGTCAGCGGTTCCAGCCGTGTCCCCTCCCAGATCCTTGTGCCCCCCCCAGCCTGCTCGCTGCTGGGGTGGGGTGGGAGGCAGAAAAGGCTTTGACTGTGTGTAAGCACTGCTCAGCAGTAACGGAAACATCCCTGTGTTATCAACACCGTTTTCTAGACAAATCCAAAACACAGCCCTGTACTAAGTACTATGAAGAAAATTAACTCTATCCCAGCCAAAACCAGCACAGCATGGCACAGCTCTCTACCAGCTGCCAAAAGGATGTTCATCTTCTAGTTGCCTACCAAGCTTTGATCTGCTCCATGGGAGCATGTTCTGGGGTTAGGTAAAAATCCGCTTAAAAAATATTATGCTGGTTTACAAGCCAGGCACACTGCTTCGCTCATCCTCTAACCTCACCCATGAGAAGAATCTCTCTGTATAGACAGACTTTCCCCTTCCTGCCCCTAAGAAGAACAAATCCCATGACCAGCTTTAATTTCCATCCTTGAAACCAATTAAAATCAAAAAATTAAAATTAAAAAATTAATAAATTAATAAAATTAAGCCCTAAACCCTGAAAATATTCAGCAAAGTCAAGGTGAGGCTGAGATTTTGCAGGCCAGAGCTGTGGATATATGCAGGACTTTACATGACTGTTTTATTTCCAACGCAATAAAAAAAAAACCAACTTATTGTAGCAAACCGTGCGCCAGGTGCTATCTCCCAAAACCTTCTGCATGGGACAGTCTGCCCTGTATTTTCTCCGCCTAGCAGCACTTTGCAGAATGTTGGAAGGGAAAAGACCCCCTTTGTCTCTGTCCCAGCAGGGGCAGATTGCAAACGGGGAAAACTATGTGGCTTTACATGTGTTTTTTCTTTCTTTTTCTTTCTCTCTTCCTTTTTTCTTTCTTTGCTCTTCCTTCCTTCCTTCCTTCCTTTCCTTTCCCTTCCTTTCCTTTCCTCCTTCCTTCCTTCATTCCTTTCCCTTCCTTTCCTTTCCTCCTTCCTTCCTTCCTTTCCTCCTTCCTTCCTTTCTTTCTTCCTTCCTTCCTTTCTTCCTTTCTCTCTTTCTTTCCCTCTCTCTTTCTCGCTCTCTTTTCTCTTTCTCTTTTCTTTCTTTTCTTCCTTCTTTTATTTTCCTTTCTCTTTTTTTATTTCTTTTTATCTCTTTCTCTTCCTCCCTCTCTCAGTCTCTCTCCCCCCTCCCCTTCTTTCTTTCCCTCTTTCTTTCTTGTGAGATGAGGAGGTAGCAGGTTCACTGGAAACCACTGGATCTGCAAAAGTAAATCCCTTTGGTCTTTCCATCACAGTTTTGAAGTTCAGTTGAGGGTGTTCTTGTGGAGAGCCCGCAGATGTGCCTTTGGAGCTAAATTTTGGTTGTGCTTTTGTTCGTATCCCCCTCCCAACTTGGTTTCTTACTTCTTCTGGATTCTCTCTTTCATTGTTATGCCCAGTGTCCTTTTCTGAGCTTTAACAAGCTGAACCCTGGACTTCAACCAGGAAAATGGATGTTGATACATTGTCCCAGGAGCTCACTGGTCTGTCTCTCCCACCTTCCAGCAGACAGCCACGTTGTCTTCTTCTGCAGAGAGGAAATGCTACTGAGAGCAACAGGCTGGCATCAAGGATCCCTGGATCTTCGTCTTAGCTTTTCCTCTCACTTGCTCTCTACTTCGTCTATGCGTGCCTCAGTTTACCCACCCAGGTATAATAATATCTACCTCACAGGGGTGTTGTGAGGCTCTGTTACTGAGATCCTTGTCTGGAAGGTGTGGTAGAAATGGCCCCCATTCATAGATTAGCTCATCAGCGTTCCCTGCACAAACTCTTTCTTGAGACATCGGTGTTGGCAGAAGTCAACATTGTTATGAGTTTTATTCATTGCTTTCATCTGATGCCGGGGTTTGGGGCATTTGCATACACTCACCGCAGGCGAGGCTGGGTATGAGATGTGGAGGAGATCAGATATGGGAAGCTCTGCTCTTATTCCTGAGATAGCTGAGATTACTGACACAACCACGGGCAAAGGGTTTTTTGCCCTACTGTCCCAAGCCTCCACTACCACCTCATCAATCTCTTTGCCACCATGAACACTCAGTCTGTGGATTGCAAAATCACACTGGAGAATCACGTAAGTGCACATTTTGGCTGCATATGAGATGCCGGTGCTTTCTGTGACACAGTCCAGGCTGTCCTACAGCACCAGAGGAACGTCCAGGGAAATGTTTGCTGGTTGCTATTTGAAAGGATGTGCAGAGAAAAGTCATTTTTAAATCATTTCTCTGCCTTGCTAGGAGTTTAACACCTTGATGCACAGAGACTGCCTCTCCTTGACCATACACACAGTCAGTCAACGGATTCGGGCTCTAGCAGGCAGGATTTATGACATGAATCCCAGCGACTGGCACTGGAGGAGAGGAAAACCTGTCACATTCCTAGCCTCCTCCATAGTCAGCGAAGGATGCTATTTTATCCCAAGCTTCATCTTAACCAGAAGGAATGGTTAACAGAATGAAAACCATTCTGTCCGAGTGCAGGAAATTCTGCTACTTCCTTCAAGAAATCCAGTAGTCTAAGGACATCCATTGAGGTGGGCTTTTGAAAGCTGACAGAAGATTGGATTAGGACACAAAATGGTAAAAAAACCCAAAGAAAAAAGTGCAAATTATCCTCTCAGAAGTGGAAAAGCAGCCCACAAAAGACCCTTCTTGTGTACCATGTGAATTTGGTTAAGGGAAAACAGTAGGGTGAATTATCTCCTTTCACCCATGCTGGTACATGGGAATTCTTGGAGCAGCTTCAAGTGCATTTTCCACACTGGAAAGCAGCACTCAGAGAACCTCTGCTTCATTTGCCTTTGAAAACTGAGTCACAAACTCAAAAATACAGAAAGGAAGAGCTTTAGCTAAGGTGAATCAAGTTTTTTGCACAGGGGAGTTGGATAGGAAAGAACTGTTCCATCCCTTAAGAATTTTTGTGAATTTGTTTTTCCAACCCACATGGAAACCTCAAGGCTACCAGCAAACATGAAACAAAAATATGCAAAACAATGCATACGCCAACAAAACCAGTTTTGGTATCTTGGAGGGAGGTTGTTTTGACCTTTCCCTGTTTGCATCTTCCTTTTTTTTTTATAGATTACCCTGCATTTTGAAATGAAAAGCTATTCTGAAATGAAAAAAAACGAATGAAAATGTCAAAGACGACATCCAAGAGCCTCAAATCATGTCCTTCATTTCCCCGTGGCTGTGGTATTTTTCAACAGGAAACAGATTGAAGCTGGCATTTTCCAAGAAGTTTTAACTGGCTTTTTTGGGGTGGGGGACAGAGAAAACAATTTTCCAAACAATACCCTTCACATCCCTTGACCCTCTAGCTCACACGTCCCAAACCTACAGGGCTCTCTTTGCAATGGGATTGGCTTTGATACGGGAGCCCTGCACCTGCAGCAACCTTCAGAGCATTGCAAACAGCTTGTGCCAGGAGATCCTCCCTCGCAGGATGGGAACAACCAGGTACCCAAGAGGAGTTCGTCCCCATCAGCCTGTAGAGCACCGAGGAGAACTGGCAGAGGGAGCACCGCCTCAAGTCCTGCCTGCCCTTCAACCGAGCCAGGATGAGGCTGTACATCCTTTCTGAGGTGATAAAGTCTTCTGCTGCCTTAAAAACAACCAAACAAAAGAAAATCCACTCTTTGGTTTATGTAGTTTAACTTGCCGGCAGCAATACAACCCGCAGTACCGGGCATCGAGAAGTTTTATCTAGAGGTTGGCAGGAAGATTCTCTTTAATACTATTTTTAATGTAACGTCTGTGTTTCTTTTCCCCTTTTGGGTGAAAAGTTCCTGGAATACTGAAATTTGGAAAAAATCACCATTATCCAACAGGGAAGTCCATGCTCTCACGTCCTGTCCTAAGCAGCACCCTGTCCGTTGCCCCAGAACGATAAGCACATGGTCGAGGTTAGAGGGACCATAACAGCCCATGGCTACAGCGACAAAGAAATAAGCACACTGTTGAGACTAAAGCACACGAACAAGCCTGCTCCATGATCCTGATAAAAAACGCTGCCTAGGAGTGAATTCCCCACAACCTCTTCTCAAAGGTCCCAAACTCACATTCACACTCCCCCCTCCTCCCTTCCCGCTCTGCAATTTCTCGTCTGGACATCACCCCCCTCTCCCAGGCCAGGCTTACACCAGTATATTCTGCTTAGCGCAGCTCTCGCCTTCACCGCGAACGAGAAAGGAGTCTCTGCAGAAGGTCCCCAAGAGCCAAGGGGTGATCTTCCCAGGAGCACAAATACCCCTGGGAGCTGCAGAAGAGCCTGAAATAAACCTGTGTCGGCAAACAGGCTGATCTGCAGGTCTACGTTAGGTTCACGCCGGCAGACCTTTGCAGGAGAAGCTGACCAGCTGGCTTATCCTGGCCAAAAAATGTTGTGTTAGACCTGGCCGAAACGCCTAGAGCTTTGCATCGGATCTGGGCTTGTGCACTTGCCTCTTCCCTGTCCCATTTGTACGCTTTGATTTCCGAGCTGTTTTTTGCACTGTCAGGAATTTTTTAAACTGTGTTAATTGTAGTCAGCTGCATAATGTTTGTTAGGCCTCTCCACCGAGCTCTTTAAATGAACGTCAGTGGCTGTCTTCCCTTGGACAATAATGAATGTATATATCGTAAGTGCAGACTATACAGAAAAGTGGCTAAGTCAAGGATCAGAGGGTTTTGTAAAGCCTGTTTATTTTTTTAAATAAGTTTGAGCATTTATATTTTACCACCATTTACGTGGTTTTGGGGAACCCAGATTGTGTCAAGATCTCATGCCAAAACAAGCCAAAAGTTGTTTGATTTCAACCTTTTCTTCCATGAACCATATTTTAAACGATACTTTGTCATTTTAAATGTTTTATTGAAACATGTACTGATGAAAAAAACAAACAAAATGTCATCTTGACAAAAGATTTATACATGAATCAGAAAGTATTTATTTCAATTTTGTACCTTTCCATTTTAATACATTATAATGTATTGACTCAACTGAGATAATATAAACAGTTCATTTTAATAACACGTTTGCAGTGTGCTGTGTCTTTTTATTCTTTCCTTTCTACTCCACGTTGGACACAGAGGCTAGGAAACCATAAGCAGATCTGCAACATTTCGGATCCCGGCAATCCTGAGTTTCTTTTAAACCAGAGCGAGAGTGTGTCTTTAGTAGGATGCTCCAGGAAAACCAGATGGGCACTGGGTCAAGCCACTCTACTGAGAGAGCAGAAGACCTGGTGGGTGAGGAGGGTCCAGAGGTAGAGTAAACTACCATGCAGCTGGAAATCTAATTATCTGCTGCTGGTTCTGGGTGATGCGACGTCCCTGTGGAGTCCCCAGATAAGGGACAACACAACCACACTGGAATGCACCCATGCGCACCACTGGAAGGGAAGCGGTTTGCATCCTCTGGTAGTGGTGGTGTCCCTGCGTTGAGACTCCCAGGTGAGCCTGCTCACACAGGGACTGAGTGCCTGATAGCTGTCCTGTCCCTCCTCATCCCCGCTCACTCAATCCATAAGTAAGGATCGACTGTCTCCTCCACCAAAGCCCCAAATTCAACTCCTATTCCTGATTTTCTTCGTTCACATCCTTTGTCACCTCCTGCTCCTCCATGCCCAGGATGGTGCGTAAACCCACCACACACGGGGGGGACACATCTCTATTGCTGCCTTTGAGCTGTGCTTTGGCTTTCTGCTCCAGTTTTCCAGCTTCGGTTTGTGCCTCCTGTTGAGCCCCTCTCCCAACCCCCTGCTGAACCCAAACACGTGTTTAGCCCAGATGATGACAACAGACCCCTTGATCCACCACTTCATAGAGAAAGCCCAAGTACAAAGTGGGCTAGGCAAGCTGTCCTCCTTCAGACACAGGTCTATCATGCAATGGTAACTCTTGCCTACGGGCACCCAGAATACACCAGTTGCAAGGAGAGAAACTTCCTCATGAGGCCTCTGTGTTGGTGCTGGAGGTTGGTATCGCATGGAGAGCAAATCTCCTTGTGACCATGAGGTAAATGCTGACTCCATCCTTGGCTCTAAGGCACCGTCTAGCCAGGTCCATGCTACCAAACTCCTCCAGCCTCCAGAGCAGGGTGGTCACATCCAAACCACCTACTGGGATTGGTCTATTCTAACTTCTGAGCCAAATCCAAGGATTATTTGGGACATTTCCAGCTGACCTGGTCCAAAACTGTACTCAGGAGTGTGCTCACAACCCTGTCCAGGAGTTGTTTAATTTACTGCTATAGATACAACCAGTGATGCCAACTTGTTGGACTGCATAGCACACTAGCAACAAGGGAGGGTGGACACTCATTGCAGAGGCCCAGTGGGGTGCTGACCTCTGGTGATAGCTTCTGGGCATCTGTTCTCTTCAGTCTGGAGAGGGTTTCTGTAGCAGTAGGAATATGAACCTGCAATTTCTCCACCCCCATATTTCAAAGCAGAATGAACGCTCAGTACAGACAGAGTCCAGGAAGGTTCCTCATCAGACTTGCCCAGGCCATTAAAAACAAAAATGCTTTGTGGTACCAGTTCTGTTGTCAAACACCTGACCCCCGGGAGGTGATGGGGAAAGTGGACTTCTCATACAGTGATGTCCCAAAATCTTGGTGATTTTCTCCAGAAGGTATCAGCTTCATCTTAAGAAACTCCCTATAATACAAAGACAGTAACTCATTCTGCTGCATCTGCCATCGTTTGCAGTAGACAGGACTCCAGAGCTGTGAAGGTCCAGCATTCCACTGTGTATCAAAGAATACATAGTAGGAAAAGAGGTGTCATACCCAACAGTACCTCAAACCAAACATCCCTGTGCTTCAGGTTGGACGGGGCTCTGAGCAACCTGATCTAGTTGATGATGTCCCTGCTCACTGCAGGGGGGTTGGACTGGATGGCCTCTACAGGTCCCTTCCAACCCAAAGCATTCTATGATTCATTCTATGATTCCCAGATGCTCTGGATAGGATCTGAATTTCAGGATACTGCCAAACTTTGATTGGAAGGCAGGTCTGGGAGATATTGAAAGGAAAAGGAAGGAGAAGGGGGTGGGAGGCTGTGCAACCTCAATGTTACACCTAAGGGACATCAGAGAAGAGAGCACATGGGTTACTGAGAGGCATCTGGAAGATAACCAGGTGAGTGTGGGCACTCACTGCAGATAGCTTCCTTTATTCTGACTCAACTTATCCTCTTTGAGCTAAGTAATTCATACGTCTCTGCGAACCAGTCAAGGACAGGCACTTTCTACATTGCATCCATTCCTCCCCGAAGAATGGGGCAACCGCCATCTGGAAAGATGGCATGAGTTGAGGGGAGCCCTGGAATCATAGAACCATAGAATAATTTGGGTTGAAAGGGACCTTTAAAGGCCACCTAGTCCAACCCCCCTGCAGTGAGCAGGAACATCTTCAACTCGATCAGGTTGCTCAGTTGGAGCCTACCCTCATCATGACTCTAAGACAGAAGAATGAGTCTTACAGACTGCTCTCCCAAAAGGGGGTTGCCAGGTGTGCTGGAGTCCTTTAGAGTCAGAGGAAATAGGTCATGGCCAGAAAAGCTATAGAATCACAGAACCATTTGGTTGGAAAAGAGCTTCAAGATCATCGAGTCCAACCGTACCTGTCCACTACTAAACCATGTCCCTAAGCACCTCGTCTGCCCAGCTTTTAAATACCTCCAGGGATGGGGACTCCACCACTTCCCAGGAGAAGCTGACATCTTCTAAGGAGAGGCATACAAAGAGACCATTTCTTCTGGGGTAGATGCAACTCAGTGCANATGATGTCCCTGCTCACTGCAGGGGGGTTGGACTGGATGGCCTCTACAGGTCCCTTCCAACCCAAAGCATTCTATGATTCATTCTATGATTCCCAGATGCTCTGGATAGGATCTGAATTTCAGGATACTGCCAAACTTTGATTGGAAGGCAGGTCTGGGAGATATTGAAAGGAAAAGGAAGGAGAAGGGGGTGGGAGGCTGTGCAACCTCAATGTTACACCTAAGGGACATCAGAGAAGAGAGCACATGGGTTACTGAGAGGCATCTGGAAGATAACCAGGTGAGTGTGGGCACTCACTGCAGATAGCTTCCTTTATTCTGACTCAACTTATCCTCTTTGAGCTAAGTAATTCATACGTCTCTGCGAACCAGTCAAGGACAGGCACTTTCTACATTGCATCCATTCCTCCCCGAAGAATGGGGCAACCGCCATCTGGAAAGATGGCATGAGTTGAGGGGAGCCCTGGAATCATAGAACCATAGAATAATTTGGGTTGAAAGGGACCTTTAAAGGCCACCTAGTCCAACCCCCCTGCAGTGAGCAGGAACATCTTCAACTCGATCAGGTTGCTCAGTTGGAGCCTACCCTCATCATGACTCTAAGACAGAAGAATGAGTCTTACAGACTGCTCTCCCAAAAGGGGGTTGCCAGGTGTGCTGGAGTCCTTTAGAGTCAGAGGAAATAGGTCATGGCCAGAAAAGCTATAGAATCACAGAACCATTTGGTTGGAAAAGAGCTTCAAGATCATCGAGTCCAACCGTACCTGTCCACTACTAAACCATGTCCCTAAGCACCTCGTCTGCCCAGCTTTTAAATACCTCCAGGGATGGGGACTCCACCACTTCCCAGGAGAAGCTGACATCTTCTAAGGAGAGGCATACAAAGAGACCATTTCTTCTGGGGTAGATGCAACTCAGTGCAGCATACGCTGGCTGTTGTGGGGCATCTTCCTCTGCTTCCCACCAGGAGGGAGATGGGATTTTAAGCACAGGAGGACTTGCGTTGGGGATGGCATCAATGACAAACTTTCACACCACTGCCCTAAGTTTGTGTGAAGACCTTTGCCTTTCCGACCGCTGTACCCTGTACCTCATTCACTGTGGCCTCACCTGTCCTTTCAGGGGCAGAAAGACACTTCTAGGAGAAGGGAGATGGACCATTTCTTTCTTACCGCAGGAGTAGAGGGATGTGTGCTGCAGCATGGGACTGTGGTGTAGGTTGGGAGCTACGGAACTGCTCTCTTCAGCTTGGGTAATCAGCCCTGAGATGCAAAGAGGATCTTTTCTTACCCCTCCATGTTCTCAGCTCCCCAGAAGTGTCCATAGCAAAGAGAACCCTGCACTTCTCCACATAAAATGACAAGTCTGGCTCACAATCATCAGGCAAATGCTTTAGCAATGTGGTCTTTGAGGCTGGGGTGTTGAGAAGAAGGGAGAGAAGAGGAGTAGGATATAGGGATGAGGCTGCAGAGATCCCGGGACAGTGGGAGAAGCTGTGAAGGGACCTAGGGGGAAGAAAAAACCAGCCAGGACAACTTTGAGGGTGGGAAGGGAGGCAGAAATAAATGCCAAGGGAAGAATGCCAAGGGGTTTTAACCCACACCAGGGCCAGAGCAGAGCAGCAATCCTGGAAAGACCATCTTTCACCTAGCAGGGTGGAGAAAAAACAAGTGAAGAAATTGCTTTGCACAGCAATTACATCTTTCCTCCTAATACCCATCCCAGGACATCCTTCTGACAAAATAGGCTCCCTGTTCCCTTTCGTCAATCTGCCAAGTTCCCTTTTAACACTTTCCTTAGTACTTTTCCCTGGATTGCTACTAACAAACAACTTCTGGAGAGGACAACTTCAGCTCAGTCTACAGTCTGACTGCTTTCTGTGCTGTTCCTCACCTGCCTGCAGAGCGGACTCCTGCCACGTTATAGCACAAGGTAGGTAGCAGTTGCCTCCTCTCAGACCAGGTTTTCAATGTGAATTTTCTGGAGACTTTCCCAGTCTTTGGTCCTGTAGTAAGGTTTGAAGTAGCTTCTTTCACAGGAGCTAAGGCACATATGCCCATGGACCCATGGAGAGGGTCAACACGGCCATACCCAAACTGCATGTTGGGACTGACCCATGACCTGTGCTAACTCCTTAGTAGCACCTGGGGATGGTTTGGCTCAGTGCTAGTTGGCCTGGGTTGAAACCATGCAAATAAGAGTAGAGTTACAGGGACCAGATGCCAGCATCTTCATCTTCGCAGAGAAGATTGCCAGGCCATGAAATCATTGTTTAATTGAAAGTCACTGTGTTTATACAATGACTGGCACAAGAGTGGCTTAGAGATCTTCCTGTGATAAGATAAACCATCTAGAAAACAAACCAGTACGGAAAAAGTGAACAAATGGACTTCAGGCTGAAAAGGAGCATGAGGTGAGACACCAGGAGAAACTTTGTCCTGGTAGGATAAGTTGACACTGGGTAGGTTATCTGGATGGGAGCTGAGCATTCACAAGTGGAGATGAAGAAGGGGTTAGACAAGCTTCAGTAGGACTAGCTTAGGCAGCACTGATGCTGTCCTGACCTCCGGCAGTGCCCACTTTCTAAGTACCACTGGGAAGGTAGACACTATCCCAGGGTTTATTAGAGGTACACCTCAGTAGATTAAACTGATTTTTCCAACTCCTTGCCTACAACTTAACAAAACATCTGATCACATGCGCATGTGCATTTTACCTGTTCGTAAATCTCTCTCTCTCCGTACAACGAGCTGGGACCCAAGTGCTGAGTTAAAGCAGAGTTTTTCTTTTCAAGCAGAGCACTTTTCCAAGTGCTTCAGAGAACGCTAAGTAAATAATGGTATTTACAAGCACTATTAGCGCTGCCATTTGCGCTAGATGTGGATTTGAATGGTTGGTGGGATAAGTGTGCCATGATACATTCCCTGGCTCATTGACTCTGCAACGAGTGAACAAAGCTCCAGCACAGCTCCTGTTTTACAAGGAGCATGTGGAAATTAAAAAGTTTGCAGTGTTCGAAATGGAAATGTCCTGAACAATGTGGTGTACTGAGTGTTTTCTGGCTGCTTGGGAAGCCGCAAGAACGTGAGATCACTCAGTCATTCGTTTTATTGTTCCTGTTGTAGATCAGAGATGCTGTTGTAGCCCAGCTTGCCACCCCATCAAGGGACGTAGCAGGGGCAGAGCATCTGCAGGTGGAGTGAGCAGAGTCACGGACCCGAGCAGCCAAATACGCTGTGAAAACCAACTGGTTTGTTGTCTTTGGGCTCCACAAAAAGCACCATTAACCTGCATCCAGTAACATCTGAAAAGAAGAACGATTGTGTCAAATCAAATTGAAGGTCTACCCAGCCCAGCACATGGCCTGAGACAGTGGCCAAAAGCTGATGTGCAGAAAAAAGCGTAAAACGCGTGGCAAGTCTGGAGTGATCTTTCTGGTTTGCACGTCTCTTTGTCTGCTATAATTATGTCTTCAAGGACTTCCTGAACTGGAAGTAGCAGCTGGACCATTATGTTTAATGGCACCTGGTGGACCTGCCCTTCAGCAATGTGTCAGACCCCCTTTTCAACCTGTGTATCCTTCCACGGCATTCTGCTGCAATGAGTACCACAATGGAGCATAGAATCATTTCATAGAATCATTTAGGTTGGAAAAGACCTTTAAGGTCATCGAGTCCAACCATGGAAGCAGTTGTGATATGGGAGGGAATGGTGGCAAACAGGAGGCTCCTGTGTCGGTGCTGCAAACAGAAAAGCCGGGAGGTTGACAGAGGTCTTGATTCAGGCACCTCCAGTGATAGCCCAGCACAGGAACGATGAGGCTGGATCTAACCTCCCCACGCGGGGAAGCACTTGTTTATTCAGACTCACTTTGCCAAGTGTTCCTGAGTAGCAGAGCCTGGAGGTGCTTTCCCACACTTTTAGGAGAAGGACTCCCTCTGCAGAAAAGGCACTGCCACTTCTTCACTTTGGTTGATGGGCGTAACTCACGCTTCTCCTCTTCCCTCTGATCTGCCCAACGAGGCTACAAACCTTGAGGACAATCCTTGTGACACTGACAAATGGTGGTATGGAGTTGCCTGTCCCTCTTGCTGCTCCAGAGGCAGCTCATGAGCCCTCTGGCTGCCATGGTGCTCAGCTTGTTCATGATACAGCCCGCTAGTAGAAGATGCAAAGCCTGTACCAAGATCATCAGGTCTCATTACTTCACCACCACTCTCGTACACTGGTCCAAAACAAGACAGCTGCATCCACATTGCTCTTGGGAATAATTCCTGGGCTTTGCTGACTCCTGGACTGTGCTTGGGAAGATCATAGAATCACAGAATAGAATCATAGAATCATTAAGGTTGGAAAAGACCTCTAAGATCATCTAGTCCAACCGTCAACCCAACNTACCCAGCCCAGCACATGGCCTGAGACAGTGGCCAAAAGCTGATGTGCAGAAAAAAGCGTAAAACGCGTGGCAAGTCTGGAGTGATCTTTCTGGTTTGCACGTCTCTTTGTCTGCTATAATTATGTCTTCAAGGACTTCCTGAACTGGAAGTAGCAGCTGGACCATTATGTTTAATGGCACCTGGTGGACCTGCCCTTCAGCAATGTGTCAGACCCCCTTTTCAACCTGTGTATCCTTCCACGGCATTCTGCTGCAATGAGTACCACAATGGAGCATAGAATCATTTCATAGAATCATTTAGGTTGGAAAAGACCTTTAAGGTCATCGAGTCCAACCATGGAAGCAGTTGTGATATGGGAGGGAATGGTGGCAAACAGGAGGCTCCTGTGTCGGTGCTGCAAACAGAAAAGCCGGGAGGTTGACAGAGGTCTTGATTCAGGCACCTCCAGTGATAGCCCAGCACAGGAACGATGAGGCTGGATCTAACCTCCCCACGCGGGGAAGCACTTGTTTATTCAGACTCACTTTGCCAAGTGTTCCTGAGTAGCAGAGCCTGGAGGTGCTTTCCCACACTTTTAGGAGAAGGACTCCCTCTGCAGAAAAGGCACTGCCACTTCTTCACTTTGGTTGATGGGCGTAACTCACGCTTCTCCTCTTCCCTCTGATCTGCCCAACGAGGCTACAAACCTTGAGGACAATCCTTGTGACACTGACAAATGGTGGTATGGAGTTGCCTGTCCCTCTTGCTGCTCCAGAGGCAGCTCATGAGCCCTCTGGCTGCCATGGTGCTCAGCTTGTTCATGATACAGCCCGCTAGTAGAAGATGCAAAGCCTGTACCAAGATCATCAGGTCTCATTACTTCACCACCACTCTCGTACACTGGTCCAAAACAAGACAGCTGCATCCACATTGCTCTTGGGAATAATTCCTGGGCTTTGCTGACTCCTGGACTGTGCTTGGGAAGATCATAGAATCACAGAATAGAATCATAGAATCATTAAGGTTGGAAAAGACCTCTAAGATCATCTAGTCCAACCGTCAACCCAACACCACCATGCCTACTATACCATGTCCCGAAGTGCCACATCTACACATTTTTTGAACACCTCCAGGGATGGTGATTCCACCACCTCGCTGGGCAGCCTGTTCCAATGCTTGACCACTCTTTCAGTAAAGATATTTTTCCTAATATCCAATCTAAACCTCCCCTGATGCAATTGAGGCCATTTCCTCTCGTCCTATTGCTTCTTACTTGGGAGAAGAGACCAACACCCACCTCACCCATCTCTCTCAGTGCTGGTTGTTCTGGGTCAAAACCAGGCCAAGGACCATGCTGACAATTGACCACTGAGGACAACAGCTCCCCAGAACCTGAGCCCAGGTTAGTGTAGTAGGATTGGTGCAGTTAGTAAGTCTAAATGATGTAGTAGGAAATATCCTACACACATCCTCTGCCTTGCCCAGTCTAGAGGGTCACCTTTGTGTAGACAATCCTGTGGTTCAGGATTCTGGAATATGTTACGGATACGTTATTCAGCCATACCTGTTGAACTGGGTTTAAAACTAGCGTTGTCCCTGGGAACGTGGGCACTGCTGTAACCTACACTTCATGGATGTCTGTTTAGCTGGGCTCATGGTTGCTTCTTTAACACATGCCTCCTACCGAAGATGCACCTGGATTTCATGTACCAGGACAGGCTCTGAGCACTCCAGAGGCTGTTACTGTCACTTCCCACCCTGTTTTCCCTGCATTTTCCTTTCCTCGATGCTTGTCTTACCATGGGCTTCATGGGGGGATGCCATTCTTCCGATCTGTGGCAAAGGGGAGGATAAGAAGACGGACCGGCAGTGAATCCTACTGGTGTCCACCAGCCCAAGGTAGCTCCTGGCATTCCCCAATCAATGTCAGTGGTGAGATCACAGGTCAAAGTTGCAAGTGTAGATGAGAGAAAGGAAAACCAATGTGTAATTAAAGAGCTAATTGTGTTGGCTATTTTTAAGTCCTCTTTTATTTTCCAGCGGTTGCTCAAACAGCCCCGAAATGACAGTACTAGGTCAGCCTTGAAAGTGCAGCTACGCTTTGAAAAGTGAGCAACGTCCTTGTGGGTTTCCCTCTTTATTTCTCTTCAAAAGCCCTAAATCTAATCTGCTGTGTTTACAAAGCTGAAACCTGCTGAGACTGTGAGCAATGTTGGTTCTGAAAGCTTCAGACGTAACCTCGATCCTGCCACGAGAACTTCCCAGACAAGCAGGGCTAATGAATAAAATGGGCTATAAACTGGATGCATTAAAACAGTTTAAAAACTATTGCAGATCTATTTGCTTGTTTTCACTGCTGACCCCCGTTTGCTGCTGCTGGATTTTGACTAGTCCTCGGCATATAGTTTCTCATGAATAATATATCAAACATGCTCTGTCTGGCCTGGCATTTTCTCCTCCTCATGGAAAGCGATGAACTTGCCTTGCAACCATTCGCGAATCCATAAGTATTTGATATCTGGGACAGGAATGCTTTATTTCAGCAGTTTCATCATGAATATTTTTGGGGGTCCTGTTGAACTGAGCCATTGGGATCGCTCATGTGCTGCTCACCTACTCCTTTTCTTGCTTTCTGACCAGAGGAGTGATTCTCATATCTACAAAAGTATCATTTGCTTCTTATCTCGTGTGTGTGGTAAATAACACTGCAACCTGGCTGGCAACAAATGTCTTGCGTAAATGTAATTTGCTGCCTAGCTGCTTCTCAGAAAATGAACACAACAGTGGTGGAAGGGAATTAATTTTGAAATCCGAATGAGCATCTGCAGGAAATCCTTTTTTTTTCCTTTCCCATCTCATTTTGAACAAAGCAAGTGAGTGTTTCATAGGATTAAATGGGACACTTTAATTTGCAGAAGAGTAAACTGCACTTTATGGAAGAGTAAATAGCATAGGATTGGTTTTGTGGTTAAGACATTGCATCGGACCTGAGGAAAGATGCGTTCTGAGAGGGCTACCTACACTAATTCATAAAGTGATAGATATGGAGAACTGGATGAACTGGAGGAGCCTTTGGGAAGCCACCTAGCTCCTCTTCCCATTCTGTGGTCAGGTCAAACAGTCCATTCGTGACAAATTTGACCATCAAAAAAGACAATCCCACCACCCCTTAGGCCAGTCCCAGGCATTCTGGCACCCTGCGTGCTAAATTATGTTGATTTCTGCTTGTCCGGGTGGCAGTGGACAAGGAAACCAATTGCTCGCTCTCATCACTAGCAACCTGAACTGGAGTTCCTGTACGCTTTTCATTTCTGGACCAAACAAGACCAGTTCCTCCAAGCTCTTCCTCAGACTGTCTTTTCTAATCATCTGGTTGTGTCTGTTCCTCTCCTCCGTGCTCCATGCCTGGTTCATCCCTAATTTCCTCAAGTGCAGTGGCAGATATGGGCATGGTATTACAGCGATGGCTTTTCCATCTCTGAGATAAGGAGCAATTATCCCTTTTCATCACAGATAATGTGGTCCAGCAAGAAACTGATCCTTTTGAACCAGCATTTTTGTCGTGGTTTAGCCCCAGTCAGCAACCAAGCACCACACAGATGCTCACTCACCCTCCCCCACCCCCGGTGGGATGGGGGAGAGAATCGGAAGGGCAAGAGTAAGAAAACTCGTGGGTTGAGATAAGAACAGTTTAATAATTGAAATAAAATAATAATAATAGTAATAATAATAATAATAATTATTGCAATGAAAAGGAGAACAAGAGAGACAAACAAAACCCAGGGAAAAGAAAACAAGTGATGCAAGCGCCCACCCCCCGCCGACCGATGCCCAGCCAGTCCCCGAGCAGCAATCGCTGCCCCCTGGCCAACTCCCCCCAGTTTATATACTGACCATGACGTCATATGGTATGGAATAGCCCTTTGGGCAGTTTGGGTCAGCTGTCCTGGCCGTGCCCCCTCCCAGCTTCTTGTGCTCCTGGCAGAGCATGGGAAGCTGAAAAAGAAAGTCCTTGCCTGGTGTCAGCACTGCTCAGCAACAACTAAACCATCAGTGTGTTATCAGCATTCTTCTCCTGCTAAATGCAAACCACAGCACTGTGCCAGCTACTAGGAAGAAAAGTAACTCTAACCCAGCCAAAACCAGGACAATTTTACTATAGGTTCTCATTTAATTAGTTAAATTTTTAGCTCTACTCCTTCCTATTTCCCTCCAGTGTTGGTGCCTTCTGGTCATTCCCAGTTTCCCTACCTGAGGTATTTCCCAGGTTCAAGTCTTATCCTACTGCTTGCTATCTCAATTTTTTCAGGCTATTCCTCCACTTCAAGGGATCAGGTGAGTTTTGATCCTGCCTTCCACACTGCTTGCAGCCCTGCTGTGCATGGTACATCAACAGAAGGTCTGTCCCACACCAGGCTGTTCACAGAGTACCAATGAGACACATTGTGCACCCATGCTATGGGGAAGCTGTCTGGAATGGAAGTCTGCGTGTGGGATGGTGCTGAAAGTCATTTTAAAGACTATTTTTTTCCCTAGGAATGCTCAACCTGGGGCTCTTTGAGTTGCAGATAGTCTGTGGAAAGGCCAAGATCAAATCGCATATGGGAGCTTTGTTGCATGGTTGGCAGCAAGCTGGGGCTGCTGTGGAGGCTGCTGGGTTGTCCATGGCCTTGGGTGTGGGAGGATGTCAGCCGCAAGAATCTGACACCTCCATGTCACCCTGGGACCTCATCACATGTCTGGGGCTTCAGACCAGACTCATCCCACCACGGGGCCAGGGAACCATGAGGAGCTCCAGTCCTCTCCTGTCTGTGAATGACTCCCCAAGTTCCCCATACCCTCAGCGTTACTGTGTGCACTATGCAGCTGTGGCTCTTGACTACATGAAAAATCTTGCAACCTCAGTCACCAAAGCCAAATTTCTGGTCAGAGACAAGAATTAGGTTGGTTTGTCGAGAATTGTTCCCAGCGAGTCATGTAGGTGGTTTTTCATCACTCCGTTGTCCTCCAGCGGCCAAATATTGAACCAATTATGTAAGAACTTCTGCAGTGTTTTCCCAGGGACTGGAGTCAAGGTAACTCATCCATGATTCCCTGACTCCACCACTGTCCTCTTTCTCCCACAATAACGATTAGCAATTCAAAGACTGTTTCATGACATTTCTCAAAATTTCCAGGCTGAGCTTTACCCAAGTGACAAACCTCCAAGTAGACACATCAGCCTCTCTCTTCCTGCCCTCGAACCTGCGCTGTTAAATTGCACTGAATATTCACTCAGGATTTGGGGGAAGACTAAAACAAGAAACATGCAAATCCTTCGGTCTCCTGACACTGCTTCTTACGGGCTTGTTACCATCTTGTCTACATTATGAGCTGGCCCAGACTGGCCCGTTCTCCTCTTACCTCTCCTGCACTGTATTTATAAAGCCTCTGTTTGCTGACAGTTGCACCCTTTCCTGCTGATTTTATCTGTCGCTGATGGTTTCCGAGGGTGCATCCGTGCAAAGCCTCTCGACCAGTTTGTAGATCTTGCAGTCCTGCTCCACGTCTTGGTTCCCCAATCTCATCTTCTCTCAGGTCAGCCTGGTCCTTAATGGTTTCTAACCCTGCCTCCCCTTATCTCTTTTCAATCAACCTGCCGAAGGCTGTCCCCAAGCCCTGAGCTGCTGTCCATGTCCTTGGGATCCTCATCTTCAACCCACCCATGGATTACACCCTGGCTTGCCCCCGAGCCCTGCTGGCTCTGACTCTTTGGCTTCCTGACTGGTCTTCTTTGGACTGGTCCATTTGGGACCCCCTAGTGCCTGGCCTCAGCCTGCCATGACTGCAGCTCAGAGCAATGCTTCCAACCCACGTTCAGCGCAGTCCAGCCAGGAAATCTGATCACCAAAATATCAGTCATGAAAAAAAAAAAAAAAAACCACCACCAAAAACTCCACCCTGTGCCCATCAACGTGAGTCTAATTCCTCAGTAGCATCCAACTCTTTAGTACTCCTTTATATTTTAAAATATTTCCACAAGAAATGCAAGCTGTTAGCACCTTGATTTTTACATCATGTCTGTGCCTCAGTTTCCCCCTCTACAAACCACTGCTGCCTTTTCATCCTGCTCCCTACCTCCTTTCTCTGTTTGGATAACAAACTGCTTACAACAGGACTTCAGTCTCACATCCCATAAAGCCCAGGCTGATGAAATAACAACAGCAATAGCAAAAACAATAAAAACACACTGTGCTCTACAGAATAGAAGGAAAATTATCTGGATTTCTGTCTGCTGCCTCCTTTGCCCACACTCCCTCCAGCGTTCCCTGCCAGGCACCGCACACCGCTGCCGAGCTCTTTGCTGGCAGCATTTCTAGGAACGTCACCCCCTTGCCTTGAGCCTGTTTCTGCTCCTTGCCTGCCCCAGTAGCTGTTCTTTGAACCCCTCGTCTCCTGGCTGCGGGCACTCGTTCTGACATCTCTTGCTCCGTGGGTCAGACGTTGTTAATCTCTTGCTCCCTGCCTGGCGCTTGATGGGCGGCTTCTCTGCTCCGCTAATACGGCTTTATACCAGACCTCACCTCTAATCCGCGTGTTCTCTCGAATCATTGTCCTAAATCAAAACCTGTCTTTTCATTTTAAGGTCTCCAGGCAGTCCTTGTCCCTAGTGCTTCCATCACACCTCTCCCAGGACTTGCTCAATAAGCATTTCCAGCCTGGCCTCAGGCCATTATCACACAACAGAGGCTGATTTGCCTCACAAACGACCTGTTGCACAGCCAGGGCTCACATCCTATTTCTTTACTTGCTTGTCTCCTCCTTTTTTTCCCCCTTCTTTTTTATTTTCCTGGCCACCTCTCCTCTCCCTCCTCACATCTCCCTTGTTGATGGGGCATTTGAATGGGGCACAGAGAGAGAAAAATGGGTGTCATCAGTTAAATGATGCCGTTTCTTCCCCATTTGAACTCGGGGCAGGAGGGAATGCACTCAGATCTAGACATCTCTCGCAGGCATCTCGCGTTAGGTGACCTGAACCCCATCTGCGAGTGCCTGTCTCTCCATCAGCTCCGAAGGGGTTACGACATGGTCATGGATCCCACCCCAGCGTCCTCAGGTAGCAAGAGACTGGCGTAGAGCTCTCTGTGGCGTCAGCTCATCGCTGGTACTCGTGGCTGCCCTTCTGCGGGGCACAGGAGCTGCTCCTTAGCTGGGGAATGTAACTCTCTCCCTCCAGGGTGGAATCGTAAAGCAAGATGGACATCAGGCTCAGACATGTTTGCAACCCTCCTCTGTTTATCTGCCGTTTCCATTTCTCTGTATTGTTGGCTCTATTCATCCCAGCTGGATCTCTCCCTAAAATCCCAGACACTTCAACCTGCGAGTGGCATCAAAGGAATTCCCCAAAGCCTGTGGGGACTCTGAAGCTGACACTGACAGCACAGCGCAGGCTGCAGCCCCAGTGTGATCGATAACGATGTGCCGGGAGGAAAATACCCTGCTCAGATCTCTGAGCCCTAAATGATCTTTGCAGTGCTGGCTGTCGGGAAACACCTCTTTTCAAGTAAGACCCTTGGGAGGAATCACTGGAGAACTCTGAACGTAATGCCCACCAGACATCTTTATTGCTTTATTTTTCAGAGAAGAGCTACATTTTGACCACTCCAAGCACACTGGAAATAGGATTTCAGGATATTTTCTTAAAGGGCTATAATCACCCGTATCAGCTGTTCTTTCTCTTGGAAGAAAATATATATACAAACATACATATATATCCATACATATATTTTTCTTTCCCATGACACCAGCTTTTACTCAGGTATGTAATTGTGAAATACAATAATTGCCCCTGGATGGAACCTTCCCCTTTCGTGCGTATTGTCTAATTCCACTGCCCCTGTGCGTATTCATGTACTTAAATGTTTTTAGGATCAGCACCTTAAACTACTAATTTGCAAGAACTGTGTCTACCTCTGTGTAGAATAATTTGGACCTTGACCTCAAGCCTACTGTTAAGCAAATACAGTCAGCAATAATTAAAGCAGGTATGATCTCATTTGTGTGTTGAGCTGTGATTCTTTGCAAGCAGAGGAAGAGGAGTAACACAGCTTTGGAAGAAGTGCTCTGATGCAGGCGAATATTAAGTTTCAAAAACAAACAAAAAACAAATCTCAATCTCAAGGCATCCTTTAACAGAAATTACTTCCCACCTTCCACAGTGATGTCTTTATAGCACAGCGAAGCTGACTCAAACGTGTGTAATGCTGCTACCTATTGGAGCAATCAAATATTACACTCAATTCTCAGCTAGAAGACTTGCACCTCTCCAGAATCAAAAATGGAAGCAGAATTTGGTTGGTGTGAAATGGCTCACACAAGTAAGTGACCATTCGAACACTTAATGCACGGATGACACTACAATTTAGTTGATGTAATAGAGACCTCAAAGGGGTAATTCACAGAAATGACCATTACTGCCAGGAGGAGTTGTTCTGGAAACACAGGTAGAAGCATGACGGAGGGGAGGATACATCACCTTATATTTCAGATCCAGACAACAGCAGAGAGTGGCCACTGCTGAGAATGCCTGGGTGGTGATGAAAGGGGAACAGGATCCTGGTGGGCACTAGAAAGCAGGCAGAGTGTCAGATTGAGAACTGCCAGAATCACAGAGCTGGTGGTGACATGGAGTTCATTCAGCTTGTTCTCCCTTAGGAAGAGAGCAGGGCTGATGGGATTCAGCTAGAGCTATCCAGAGAATCAGCTGGGTATCTAAACTCCCTCTGGGTTAGAAGAAAGATGGGCACCAGGAATTCAGGTTACAGGCCTGCTTTATACACGGTTAAGGGGTGGACCCTGTCCTAGACTGTCCAAGCAGGTCTCTGCTGTATAAGGATTTTGTTAGGACAGGAAAAAAGAAAACAGAAAGAAGGCTCTTCTAGGGTTGATTCTGATCTCCAGGGATTTCCTCCTGGAGGAAAACGTTAAGTGAAAGCTTGAAAGCTGCCACATAACTGGTTATTTCCAGGTGCAAATGATGGTTCCTCTTCCTAAGGCTGGAGAGTAGGGGAGACAAAAAAAAATGACAGATTACAGGGAGACTTCAGTAAGCTCAGAGAATCACCAGGCAGTCTCTTAGAAGCCTGGTTTATGAATTAAAGACAGTCATTCCTTAACCTAATAAGCGCATCAGTGTGTAACACCCAGCTGCAAGCCAGAAGGACACAAGAAGTATATGAAAGGCCACCTTATGCACAGCACGTACAGACATATAGTATGAGCATAAGAGACAGAATGAACAAAGTCAAGGCATTGAATGAGATAAAACCTGAAGCTGCAAAGCTTTATATAGCGCAGCAGGCATAAGAGAAAGACCAAAGGCAAGGCTGATCCACTACACAGCAGAGGAGAGAGGGGAGTGATTCATCCACTCAGTCTTCACTAAAAGGATTAGATGCAATCAAGTGGCTAACACAACTAATGAGAGAGGCAAAGGGCAAAGATCTCTCACTCAGGTAGTGAAGGATTGGAAAGTATTTATTTGTTTTCACACCAGTCAAGCCTGATGAATGTGACCTGAAAGTACAGAGAGAACTGGCAAAAAAAGTCTGGTGAGAACACACACCGTGAGAATTTCTGATGGCTGGATGTGGGCTTGGAGGACTATGAAAAGGACCAGCTCGACACCCTTCTTCAAAGGAGGAACGGGGCAGTCAGAGTAGTCAGTTCAATAGGAACTGAATATAAACTATTAAAATAAAAAAATCAACAAGCTATTTGTAAGTTTATAGATTTGCCAAGAACAAGCTCCATCATCTCAATCTAACTTTGCTGACCAATAGAATGAGTCTTACAGAGAAAAAGGCATGGTCATCATTTCTGTTGTCTTTGTCTATAAAGGCTTTAGAAGCCGTTTTGCACAGCGTTCTCATAAGCAAATAGGGAAATGTAATCTAAATCAAAAAGCACAGAAGCAAAGCAGTTTGAAAAGCTGAACTGGGGGAGCTGTAATCCAGTTGTCATCCAAATGGGAGGATGGATGAAGGAAGAGTTGTGGGCAATCTGTTCTGATCCTGGTAGGACTCAGTACTCCCATTAATGACCCAACTTAAGTACACTTACAACACTTGCAGGTGACTCCAAGCTGGGAAAGAGACAGCAGAGACACCGAAGGTCTGCAGTTTGGAACAATACAACAAAACGGAAACACAGAAGTAAGTATTGATTCAGCAACGACAAAAGACAGGATTAACACAGTACATGAACAGAGAATATAAAACCCCTGTGTAGCACTTCTCTGAAAGGGATAGGAAGGTTAGAGAACAAAATAATACACTCAGAGGCAAAACACAGCCAGAGAGGAGACAGAGCCTACAATTCCAGTTAAGGGCTTTGAAGAACTCAGCAGCATCACACGTGTCCTGGCTTGGGTGCTATCAAATAAAACAAGAAACAACTGAAGAGCAGCTGAAAACCAAAAAGCATGAATGACCAAGGGCTCCAAAACATGATCTGTGAGAAGACTGCTAAATACGGGTGGTTTGATTCAGCAACTAAACATCAAGGAGGGGTTGTGTTCAGTCTTCAAATACATAAATTCTGTTGCAGAAAGAGTAATTTTATTCCACATCTAAGGCTGGTAAGACAAGAAGCACTGAGCTGGTATTACAGGAAGATCTGCGTTCATCACAGAATCTTTAAAAATCTTGAAAAGGAGAATAAAGGTGTAGTTTGCCTGAGAAGGCTTCAAGCCACTGCTGTTGGACATCTTTAACTAGTTATACCAAAAGCTGTCCTGGGACACGACCACAACCAGCTCAGCTGTATTACAAGAGGCCAGGCAGAGGACGGTGCACAAGGCCTGTGAGGTCCCACCGTACACCGCCCACCGCTCTTCCCTCCCGCGACGGGCACAGCTTAGGGTAAATTCAGGAACATTCATCCCCCCGAGGATTCAGCCTGCCCGTGCGCCGTTATTTTTAACCACACACCCCGAGGCTACAGCGAGCGCTGCTCATCCCATTCCCCCCCAAGCGCCCCCTCACAACGGGCTCCGCCTGTGGAGACCGCGAAACGCCCCGAGCCCCGCCTGTGGCGACGGTTAAACACCCTAAGGGGCCCCGCCACCCGCTCGCAGCGGCTTTAGCGGCTCTGAACCGCCCGGGAGAACCCACCGCGCAGCCCCGGGAACAGCCCACGCTCCCTCTGAAGACAGAGGCCGCTGCCGCCCCCTCAGCGCGCGGGCTCGCTCTTCGGCTGCCCGCGAAAGTGCCTGTCCTACATCCGCCGGGAAACGCGCGAGAATAGCCGATATACAACCTAACGCCTCTTCTGAGCTGTTTAGTAGAATTATAGTGGGATTAAACCCTCTGTTTCCACGAGGGTGGCCGCCGCGCTCTCTTGCTTCAAGATTTTTTAATCAGTCATTTCTTTCGCTGCCTTTGTCTGAGCCCGGTGTCACAAAAGTCCCCCGCAGGGGTGGGGGCATGGCGGCATTCCCGCGCCGCGGAGGAAGGGAGGCCCCCAAGATGGCGATGCTGGCGGAGCGTGAGTGCCGTTCCCCGCGGGGAGGAGCCGCGCCGGTGGGGCCCGGGGCGATGCCCCTGAGAGCGGGGGGGCCAGGGGAAGAGCCGTTTTCCTGGGAGGCGGCCTCAGGCGGCCCCAGGCCCTCCCCACCGCCCTCGCTGATGGGGTGGGGGCCGCGCTGTTCCTCTCGAGGGTGGCGGGCTGGACGCTGGCGGGTCCCCGCAGGCCCCGCGGTGGCTGGGTGCGGGTTTGCGGGGCTCTGTCACTTCCCGGCCTGGGGGTGGGGACACGGGTGCAAAATCGGCGGGGATGTCTCTCAGACACTTTTAGGGGCGGTATTTCCTTTCAGCGCCTCGGTGCCATCTCTGTGGCGGTGTGTTGGAGGGCAGGTACCCTGAAGCCTTGCGGCCGGGGCTGGGCCGGGGTGCCGGCTGCTGTGTGGCAGCCAGGCAGGACTCAGCGGGATGTGTGTGTAGGCATTGGTCTTTTGGTCGCACCCAGGGTTAGCGTTTGAGCTTAGCTCGCTCTCTTGTCTGTACAGGGAGCTTTGGAGATCAGCTAAATTCTGGGTTGGGAAAAGTGAGAGTGGGATGTAAGGGATTTTAGGGAGGTGCTTCAGAAAAGGCAAGTAAATCCAGTGAACTCACAGGGAGAACTCGGGATAAGGCCATGTGGTAGTCTTATGTCTCTTGTGTAAGGGTGTTGCTGAGTGAATAATTTTTGAAGGTTTTATTATATCCAGCCTGATATTTTTTTTTAACCTTTTCCTGATATTGGAATCAAACTGAGCTCCACTCTTATCTCTGAGGTGATTGAGGACTTGGGCTTCCTGTATCTAAAAGAATTGATTAAAACATTGGATGAATATCTTGACTGATAACTTTCTTGGGTAAAGCTCTTCAGTTCAGGAAACAGAACTCTCTCAGGGCCGACCAAAGTGGGAACTAAAAACTTCTGCTGCCTTCTCTTCCAAGTTACAGATGCATTCCTGTAAAGTAGCCTTTTCTAGTAAATGTAAAAGTGTATATGAGTAGAAAGACTAAACTTCTCAACTGTAGATTTTTATGTAACAGGACTAATATACTTCTGTCTGAGTATTGTTAATATCCTTAGGTCGTTTCGGTAAGCTCACTGGTGTCAGGACACCCTTAACATGAGAGCACAGGGTCTAATGAAGTTGTTTGCTTGACTGCAGGAAAGATGGACTTTAGTATAATGACTAACTAGAAAATATGGTTTCCAGCGGAAAATACAGGTGTGAATTGAGGAAGACAAAATTGCATTTACATATGTAATTTTCTAATTATTTTATATGTAAACTTTGTTGGTACCCTTTTTTTCAGAATTTGTTAATTGTTTTCATTGAACACTGCACGTATCAATAATCACAGAACGGTTTGGGTGAGAAGGGACCTTCAGAGATCATCTAGTCCAACCCCCCTGCAGGGAGCAGGGACATCTTTAACCAGATCAGGTTGCTCAGAGCCCCCTCCAACCTGACCTGGAATGTTTCCAGGGATGGGGCATCTACAGCCTCTCTGGGCAACCTGTGCCTGTGTGTTAATATAGGTTCTGTATGTAACGAATTCTAAAATCAAATGGCTTAAAACCCGAGTCTTGTTGCTGAGAGCCACCTTTGCAGAGTTGTATGCCTTTGTTCATCACCTTCAGCTGCAGTTATAATTGTGAAGCCATGTTACACGCATGCATTTTTGTTTGCAGTTCCAGATCAAGTTCTGATGCTCTTATTAATATTCATCTTAAAAAAAAGTGTGGGGGGGGGGGTAATTGGTTTTACTACAGCTGTGAAAGCACATGCATTTCAGGGACCTAAAGTAACTTCTCAGCAGTACCCAGTGACAGGACCAGAAGCAGTGAGTGCAAATTGGAACACAAGAAATTCCATCTTTTTTTTTACTGTGAGGGTGGCCAAACACTGGAACAAATTGCTCAAGGGAGGCTGTGGAGTATCAGTCTGTGGAGATGTTCAAAACCAGACTGGACACAGTGCTGGACAACCTGCTTAAGCAAGGGGTTGAAGTAGAGATCTTGAGAAGTCCTTTCAGCTTTTGTGATGCTGTGAACTAAACTGAGAAAGGACAAACTCGATCATTCTATGTCTGTGTAGTGTGAATTAAAAAAAATGTATCGATTGCAGAAATGGTCAAAGAGTTAACTTTCATTTTTCACTAGCTTTAAACTCTTTTTAACTTTTAATAAACTTTGATTAACTCTCTATCTTATTGGTGCTTATCGGGAAAAAAAATATATATGTTAATGATGGGTTTCATAGCTTGGCTTAAAAACAAAACCCCTTCTGTGGGCGCTATAATTTTTTCCATTCGTTGGAGTGATTTAACCTGTTTGTTGTTTTCCGTGTTGTCACCATGTATGGGCACATAGCAGGCGTTTAGGTGGGAACGATAGGGAATTTTCATAAGTGATAGTTAAACACGTGCTTCAGGCACAGAATTAGTCTTGGTAAAAGGGTTTAGGAATTGATCTTTTTCAAGTGGTAAGGGCTGAGTGAAGTATCTAAAGAAATGACACTTTTCTCCACTGGATGGTGCTGCTTGCCCAGAGTTGCACTACTGTCTCTAGCATCATTTTATGAGCAGCCCAGAAGATTGGCGTTAACTTCTGAGCTGAATTTTTTAGCTGGAAGATAGTATGTTGTTTCCTTTCTCGCTCTTAAGACATCGCTGAACAAACATTTCTCATAAATTGTTCACTAAACAGTCTTTTTTGTTGTTTGTTTGGAGAGGAGAGAGGGTTTTGTGGTTGCTGTATGTGGCATGAAGTTTTTCCTGGCTTTCTTAAATACTTCTCTAAAGATGTAAGCACGTTTCTTTATTTTCCTGCCTCTAGCTTACTGTATGTGAAAATAAGAGTGTGTTAACCTGGTGGAAATGTGAGGATTAATTTTATAACGGTAGTTACAAGGTTTGAAATACTTGGATTAAAAGTGCTGGAAAAGGGAAGGTCTCTTAAAATTTCATGCTTGAGAGATCTCTGTATTAGGTGCCCTTGTGTTTTGTTACCAAGGTCCTTCTGGGAGTAAAACATCTTAGGGCTTCTCTACAGAGAGATATTCAGGAAAATTAATACAAATTAACTTTTAAAGTGGATTAGTTGAACTATATCAAACAGCTCAATTTGGAAGTTAATTTAAATTCACACATTCAGTTGACATGGATTACCTCTACTGTGTAGACAAATCCTTAGGTACATACGGCGGCTTTACAGCTGTAAGAATTGCACTGAATTTAATTTCTTGGGATTTGCAAAGTCACCACCTGGGGAACTACTTACAGAGAGCATAACAGAATATGGCATACTTAAAATGTTGTTATAGCTAGATTTAAAAAAAAGGCATTGAACAGTTAGGTTTTGGTGACTGAGTGAGGGAAAGTTGATGTTAATCGGGAGATTTTAAACAAAGGGACAAATTAAGAAATATGATTTAAAAGGAGGGCTGCTGCTCGGCTGGGCAGCATAACTTCTATTAAATTGCTTCTTTTTATTGTCTTTCTTTTTAGGTTGTTTGTTTCAGTGTCAGCTACAGACAACAGCAACAGCCAAGGTGTTCCCTGTTTTTATAGGACTTAGCTTTTGCTGCCAGCTTGATAGCTTTTTAACTCATTTCCCCCACAAACCACTGGAAACCTGGGTCCTTAAAGATCATTTGCATCTTGGGTAAGGGAAGATGGCAAAGCATGTTAATTGTCCCGTTCCTAGGTCAGTGTTTCAAACACCACAATAAATGAGTAAAGTGAGCCACGTCGCTCAGGGAGCCAGAGTTTTTGTTCCCAGTGGGGCAGCAGGGAACCCGAATTTGCTTGGGCGCATTTAAAATCACAGTCCACGGTGGCACTTTACCACCTTTTGTTAGCAGCACAGGCTGGGCTTGTAGTAGATGCTTCTCTGAAGGTTGCCTGTTGGAAATAAGTTATTGTTTTCCTATAGAGAAGTGAGCCAAGAGAGTGCTGTGTGGATTCCTCTCACAGTACTCAGTCGTTTAACCTACCGTAAAATCTTTTTTATGGACTGTTTGGGGTTTTATGAAATTCTTTATCAGACTATTACTTTTTACGGGGCTGCCACGCAGCACCTATTTTGAGCTTCAAAGCTTAGGAAGTATATTAGAAAAAGCCACCATCATGCATTCTGACAGTATTAGTTCTTTAAGAACGAAACAAAACTGGGCAAAAAATGAATCAAACATCCCTGTAATATTCTGTCCCTCTGGCCCAAATCCTAAGTGTTGCATTTTAGGGAAAGATGACTTCCTGATTATGTTGAAAGCGCCTCGGTGGACTTGGCTTCTCACTGACTTTGTATGGCCTTGGGTTAATTGGTCATTTTTGATCCACCACTTCCCATCGTGTTAATGAAGTTTGTAATCTTCCTGCCTCCCGTTCTTTGTTTGTCTTGTTTATTTAGGTTGTCTTCCTGCGTATGTTTAGGTGCACACTTCAAGCGACTGGTTAACTGTGCTAGCTTTTCTTCCTTGATTTCAATGAAGCTATTCCTGATGATAGAGGCGAGCGCACGCATGTGGGCCTGGGGGACTGTAGTTTCTTTAGTAGTCTGCATAGGACAAAGGAACCTTGATTCTTGTTTGTATCTCTTAACACCTGCAATAATTTCCGGTGACTTTTCAGTTTCTGAATAAACCGTTTTGTGGCAAATCCAAAAGCTGAAATCCCACTGGTTTGTGTTCTGTAATTCAGTTTCTCTGGTCACTTATGTTTGATTTTTGACTTGGCTTGTGTTATGAAGGCAAATATTAAAACTTCTGTGTTCTGGTTAAAAGGAAGACTGGCCAGTGGATATTGTCCAGAACTGGGAAAGCCAGCACTGAAGTCTCATCCCCTATAGATTTCGTGTTGAAGGCAGATGTAAAACAAAGTTGGAATAAATATGGAATTTAGGCCTGTACACCTAAATGGTAATCCTTAAAGCCTTCCCTGAATTGCAGCCTATCCTTAGGGATGACAACTTTACTTTGGCGCTCTTCACATTCATAATTAACATTTTCACTGGCCTTTTTTTTTGCAATATAAGGTTTAGTAAAATTTAACACCCAAAACTTGTTTAGTGTGGCATA